>NW_019091607.1:211038-227293 GCF_001949145.1 Acanthaster planci | reverse complement strand
TGAATTAGTGGACTGCACCCGTAAACAGCTCCAGTTTGCTTGATTACCGCCCTCTATTGTTACAGATCTGAAGACTGGTACTTCCCTATAGTATTCAGAGGCAAAGAGGATGATATTGAGGGCAAAGGTAGGCATTCATTCGCAGGAAAATAATTCAATATACATGGAATTGTTTACATTAGGGGTCTACAGTAAAGAGACAAGAAAGAAAGAAAAGAAAAAGCGCCAAGCACATCTTCTCTAAATACTCACTTCCTATAATTCTGGCGTAAAACAGTTAGCATTTGGAGGCGTCAAATTCCTTTTGCCTGTTGTGCAATGAAGTACAAGTACACCTTTTTCCTCAAAAGGTGGAGAGTGGAAGGTTTAGAAACCCACCCCTCCACGACACGCTCCATCTAAAACAAACTACCTGACAAACTAACAAACGGGACACAGAAACGTCAGGGGAATAGGTTCACGTAAAGGCGCCAATATGGCGTGCAAAGTTAACATTTAATCCGCGTATAGGGATATTTCTATTCATAATAGATATATCTCTTTTACGAATAGAGAATTAATGTTAACTTGGCACGCCATACACCTAGGTATAGTTTGTGAAGACTTCTGCCTTTCGTCAAAACACTATTATGGCCATGTAGCTAGTCTGTTAATGTTCCCACTTGTGCTGGTCTATGTTTGGTTTTAAAACACAGAAGTAGTGTAGTAACGAAAAACCATGCTGTTGTTCAGGGCAATGAGATTTTCCGCAGATTGCGAAGCAATCATTTCCTGGATGGCGTGACATAACTCCAAACAAACAAACTCACTTACCGCGTACCAAATTAAGTTTGCACCGGCTTGCCAACTACATATTCAGTTACCAATCAATGCACCCTTGAGCTTAATGAGCGGTTTTGCTAAATAGGAACTCTCACTTGCCCCCAGATATTGGAGGTCATGGAAAGTGAGCAAATACGGAGAAAGAAAAAAAAGTACAGCCACATTGCGCCATGTTTGCACACCGTCACCGTCCAGTAATAATTGGCGTAACACAACCAACACAGTGTGTGCACAACTAATGGGCGGTAAACAGCGGTCTCGTGTCGTGTTCATCCCGCGCCGTGTGCCCAAGCGTTTACAGAGCGAGTCCTCAGTTCCGGAATGCTTCGTCCGAGGCGGCCTCAGTGAGTTCAAAGTAGGAACCAGTGTGTCGCAGTCAATATTTCTGTGAACCCAGTCAAGGAATAGTTGTGTTCAAGTGCAGGGTTCTTCGCCATTCAGACAAGAATGACAAGATTGACTAAAGAACACCAGCACAGCATAAACCGGCGAAGAGCAAACAAACCTGCAAAAACCGAAGAGAAGTGAAAAAATGCTTTATTTGAGAAAAGATTCCTAAGTTTCAGTTATGTAACTATCTGTAGTGGGAACAAAATCGTCACAATGTTGCAAATCATCGCAGTTAAAACATGGTGCAAAATATGACCTAACATATTGTTTCCCACCCCGTGCGTTGAACATTCTAATAAATCTCAAATCACATGACATATTAGTAGGCCTACATATTCATTCCTGTCCGTTTAGTTTCCAAAGGATTTTGTTTGCATCATGGGAAGCTAAAAAATTCTCACCCTTCCCCCTCTCCCCCGTCCCCTCCCCCTTTCCCCTCTCCCCCCCCCCACCCCCTCTCTTCTCCCAAGTTCCCGCTGGCAACTCATTCCAAAGGTGGAAATACATTCAGCTTGAAGGGGAAATTAACTTATTTCTTCAGCGGTGGAGGATACCTCGCCCGGATCCATTAGTCTGGTAATTGGGACGAATCGCCTGGAAGCTATATATTGGCTGAAGATTGATCTTCTGTGAAGACAGGAGCCAGAAAACCATACACTTGGTGGAGTTAGCAATCCCACCACCACTGATTTCCTTTGAGATCAAGGTGACCTTTGAAGCCACTCAACTTTTAATTCAGTTATATATGGAACTAATATAGGGGAAAAATAATAAACATGTCAATTTTATTATGCACTCTCTTGATTTTGATGGTCGAATAAGCATTACAAAAGACTATAAAGATACAGCTGAATTCACAAGACTATGAGATGACCTAGCGTTCCATGCTGGTGCACTGACCACAGAATGGGAAAAGGTCTGTCCCTTTGGCGGGATTTAACTACTCACATCGGTTAAATCTGGAGTTTATTTCTGGAGACAGACGCCTGGAATCCAACCCAGGCGACTATGTAATGTAAATATACACAATTCGGAGCGCCTGAAAACTTGTTTATTTGCCATAAAACTCAGATTTCGTTTACGTGGCCGTTTCAGAGCAGTCTTTGTTATACCTCATTTCAACACATTGAAATGGCAGTGGCAAATAAACAACATGCTCCCTCTGTAATGTTCGCACAAATCTGGCCCCTCCGATAGAGTGTTCTTTAGAATCCATTTGCCGGATCCAGTCACAAATGGTATGTAACACAACCTGGCGAGGGGCGTTTGAGTCCCTTTCAGCGCGGTAGGGAAGCGTGGTAATTCGAACAGGATCATGGATGTCACGACCAGGTGGGATCTGCTATTATTGTGTGCTCCTCGGGCCTAGGGCAGCTGAAAAAGAGCAAGATCAGAGATGGGAAACAGCATGACGAAAGCATGGGCGGAGTCGAAGTGACTTGGGAAGGGAGGGATGTTATTAATCGTGTGTGGCCGCCTCAGTGAGGCTTGTGCCCCCAGTAGCCATTGCGAAAAGTTTAGAAAATGAGAAAAGAGCTAAATGGGCTTGTTTGGTGCGCTGAAGTAGTCACTTCAGCCTCCGTGCAAACGTGTCATCTTCAGCAAAGTGGATCCTTCTTAGGTCCACTGAGGACCTGTCTCAAGTATCTACTTTCAACAATGAATAAATAATGTTTACTCGCCGATCGTCTGCGGCAAGCCAGGAAATACCACATCCAGGAATGCCTTCTTTGGCACGTTTTATCTTTCACAGATCGCCGGTTATTTTGACTAGAAAATGAACAAATTGCCATTTCCCGCCGTAAACCAGGCCGCAATTCGAATGCATAGGAATGCTGAGCTTTTAAAGCCACATAAAGATGAACGTTCGTCAAAAGCGCGAGAGCGTGACCGGCAAACCGGGGCCCTCATTAACCTCGTAAGGCCGTCGCTCTCGTCTGATAGCCGACAAAGGTGCACCGTGCTCTCTCCACGGAAGTGGATATTTCGACAGGATAAGCCTAGTCTGTGCCTAAAGGGCGAGCAACACAAATGGTTCCCCAATTAGGAAAAGCATTTACGTAAAAAACAAATGACAGGACCGAAGACTCTTGAATTTGCTTCTTTTATTCATCCTTTTTGCTGTATGCATATCAACAATTTCCCCTCAAAGGATCTTGTGGATTCCGGTGACGGGTAAAATTTCTATTCAAAAGTGCGAGTAAGACAGCCGCTCATTTCTGCGTGTGTGCTTTCATGATTATTGTGAAGCCTTCTGGAGACGCCTAAGACTAACTATTACCAGGCATTCCCAATGGTGCGTTCTATCAATTATATTGTAAAGGGTAAAAGTGTTAATAATTATGTGTGAAAACTGTGAGAAATCCTGAAAATTGGTAGCGGTGAACTTTACTTTGAAATGCAAAGGTGCAGCACACAAGACAAGACATGAAAAGGAGTGTTAACCTGTTGCCTACCCCCCCCCAATTATGTTGGCATTCTTTTCTCTTTTGGGGAATTGAAAGCACTTATGTTTTCAAAGGGGAACCATCACCTTTATTGATGAAAAACGTAGTATTGCCGTTTTTTGAAAAAGCAATCTCATTTTGCCCCTCCCCCGCCAAGGATACGCCACTGGGAATATTTCTCTGAAAAAAGTAGCTTCTCCACAAAATTCCCTACCGATATTATCTTCTTTTTTAAGATGAGGACACCTCTACGTTATCCGATTGCTCGAGCAATAACCGGTGAATCCATCAGCAATAATTATGCACCAACTATCCATTGAAGCGGGTGATCACACTTTTCTCTCCTCCCACCTCTGTGGTCCCGGGTTCGATTCCTGGCCCAGTCCACATGTGGAGGATGTGGAGGTGGGCTTTTACCCAGATTATTCTTCTGGGATTTTCCTCCAACCACTTATTAATTTCGTCTCATTGTCTCCTCTCTACAGGTTTCTTCAGGCTTTCGGGCTACAATCCTTGGTTTCATTACCAGAAAGATTTAATAAATAAATAAAAACCTCTGGTTCCCTCGTCTTCGAGCAAGACACTTTTGTAGTATCTCACGCCAGTCTATCCAATGTACGAAGCCACCGACCTATTGACCTACCGAAGATGTCCACGCACTAGCTGAAATCACGTGTTCCACAATAGAGAAATCCCAATACGACGCTTTTAGCGTTGATCTGAGCACTTCTGCGTTTGAAAACGAGGCTGTATGTGTCAGCTTCAATTCTTAATACGGTCAGACGATTGAAAGTAAGGAGTCAAGACACAAATGTTTAAATGTATTTTAATTTTAGACTTTTCAGGCTGCAAATTTTTGTGAAAGAGTCTTTCAGGATGACTCGACACGTAAAATCAAAAGAAGAAATAACGACAATTGACCGCGAACTGACGTACCTGCGGTGGTCATGTATCTTGTGCTGTGAGCGTGGTTTAAACTGAAGTGGCGTCACACTTACGAACCGGAGACGCCATTTACTCGTTGTGTGGACTCTACGGGCGTGCGCGACAAACTTCAACACAGAGAGCCTCGGTTTCGATGCAGATATGTGCAGACGGCGCTAATCGTTGCCCCTGCTTGTTGCATGAGTAGGGCGATTTTGTGTCCCGATTTCAAAGTTTCACAAGGCTAAACTTTAAAAATAGAAAACAACTATTTCAGTTTCCAAGAGGAACTTCTAACTTACTTCACCCGCTTTTTCTCCGTTCTTGTGCTATAAAGTATCAAGCATGGAACGGTGCCGATAAGCGAACGCAATAACCGATGACATAACGTATCTTTGGAGAGACATCTGCGTTACATCCATGAATAAAAAGCACCTTTTGGCGGTGAAAATTTTTGTTGTATCTCCATGGTGGTTGTATTCACGCTTTCGCGCTTTAGTAATTGGCCCTTAACTCCCATTTTTTACGATGCTGACAGGCGATCCTTCCGATGTGCGTTGTACACATGGCAATAGGTGATTGCATAATACACCGCTCTGTGATGCCCTACTGAGAAGTCCAAGACACTGGCTGCCCTGACTGGATTGCCCATAATTATGACTGTTAACCCTATGAGAGCGGGTGGGAATCCGCCCGCCTTCACGAATTTTTTTCCGATATCGCAGCAGTGCATTTTTTCAGGAGTTGAGCCTTCAGGAGTTTTAGAACAACTCTTCCCAGTCATTTTGATTGAAATGACTTTTTAAATGACTTTTTTTTTAAATGACACATTTCTGATTAAAATATAAATTGTGTAACGATAGTCATATTTGTAAAGATAAGGGGAGTGTTTATAAGCATGCAAAGTTTCAAAACAATCGTACCAGGCACAGCCGAGTTCGGGGGGGAATCGCCCCCGGCTGTAAGATGGGCCAAATAAACCGGTCTCTCGAGGGTTTTAGCTTTAATGGGAGGGACTTGACGAGGCTTTCACTTAAAGTGATAAACGAGAAAATGAATATCCCTGAGTTTTGTGTCATAGCTTATATGTCTTGACTGAGATCAGCGGTGGGAACAACATTTTGCAGCAATAGTATAAGTGGTAAAATGGACGGGGAGTGTTGGCTTTTAAAACGCTCACTTTACCGGGCCCAATCGGCTTAATACGTAATACGCTATTGTCAAGTAATTGTCAAGTGGACAACGTGCATTGGGCGGATCACCTGTTTCTCAGCGTTGTACAACTTTAGCTATTGTATACCAATCCTTTAACCGTAAGCGACATTACAACTCACCGTGGTGATACAACTTGACATTCACAGCAAAGAGGGTCCTTTTTATTCTTGGCATGTAGCGCAGATGCCTCTCCGGAGATACGTTATGCTATAGGTTATTGCGTCCGCTTATGCCATTCCACATATGGAGCAAGATATGAGAGAGAGGGAGCCCCCCCCCCCGCCGCTTTGTGTTGGTCATAATTTCACTAGATTCTGAGGAATTCTTTTTAGATATCTAGGAAGGATGTGTTTGATAGCAATAGTCTAGAGTGTGTATGGCGATTGGACATGTTGGGGGGTACCCCTCGGTTTCATTTCTTGCTAGATATACCGTTCCATGCTAAAGCCCCCTATTACGGCCGCAAGGTCAAGAAACTCTGGGGTCAAGAGCCGTATTATGACCATGTATATTCACCCAGCACTTCCTGTGTATCAATTTAGTTAATACATGGGATTGTATGAGCGGCGCATGACAGGGGTAGCCAAAATATCCGGTCTTGTCTCCCACGACTACAGATTCGAATTTTGATCAAAAGAGGCAGCGGGGGAAAGCTGTAGCCAGTGTTCGATACTTGTGCGTTCCGTAGTCTCACATGGAGACGCCGCGCGTGTTGCCAAAATAGAGTGCAACATATAAATTTATTTCTTGTTGGGATTTTCTTGGAGATACACCACAAATATATTTGAGATGGACGCTTGTAATGACACACACGATAAAGCCAAAAGTAGAAAGGTTATTTTTAGTGATATTGAGCCATCAATTTTTATGCAGTATCGTCATTAGAAGCCAGTATCATCCTTCACAGACCATAAACTGATTTTTATCGACACCATTAAACCCTACTAAATTCTAC
Source organism: Acanthaster planci (assembly GCF_001949145.1). The sequence continues at coordinate 220,540 of NW_019091607.1, read as the reverse complement.
ACTATTCGAGTATCAAATGGACTTTCGGTAACCCAATAAATAAAATCACAGAATAAAAACACAGTGAATCAGATTTTTAAGCTCGTGAATCTGGCTTTACAACCTTTCTAAGATTTCCAGGATGATTTTTATTATAACTCTTCATAATGAGGGCTCGTCCATAAAGTACGTAGGCCTACGCACAAGGAAGATGGTGCCTTTGCGTACGCCAGAGGGGGGGGTTTCAATCCTGGGGATACCGTACGCAAACCGAAAATTGGCCTTTTAATGAATCTGATCAGTACACTTTCTCATACAACTCTCTACCAAAATCAGCTTTTGTGCGTCGAAGTTCAAACACAGTATTCTCCATCATCCACGCCACCTCTCTCCTCCCGCGCCGACGCCCATTATTAGTAAACTGCAACATTACTCATGACACAAAGACAAGCAGTGTCTTCCGGAATTGTGAAATGCGTATGCGTGGGGGGGGCACTGCGTACGCCAAGCTAACAGGGGAGCTAGGGGTCTGAAAAGTCGGCAATTTGTGCGTACGTACTTAATGGACGGCCCTTATGTGTTTCACATTCTTGTGAAAAACCTGGTTGCAAGAATAGGCCTACATTGATTTGTTTTACAGGAAAAGGGGGAATAAACGAATTTTCACCGCTCGAAAAAAGGCTACTGCATATTTGATTACATAAGATCATTGAATAACAAAATAATAACGAAAAACTGAGGACCGAAACATAAGTGTGACATCATCAAATCGCTGGATTTGTTTGCCGTCCTCATCGACGCATTTTCTTTCACTCTGGGCATACTCGCTGTGGAACTGAACTCCCAAAAGGATGATTTTTTTATGAATATGCAGAGAAGCTGCTACGTGCGTCATGACATGGGTACATGACCAATTCCCTGTTAAATAACCATTTTATGTCAAAGCAATGTGACTGATCTTTAACTTGGCCCTCGTTTTGGCAATTAAAACGTGAACAAATAATAACACTCTGGAAAATTGGGTCCAATTAGTCTCTCTTTCATGAACATCAAATTTAGCCGAGAGCTTTGAAATGCCAATTTGGTTCTCAAGGCTACAGAGTTGTCATCTAATTTTAATGCCAGACACATATTTCATCCCAAGACCTCATTTCTGCTTTATGGGAAGAGTCGTGCCAAATGCAACTAGCACAAAACTCTTGTCGATTTCGTCGGTCGAGGGCACAATAAGAATACTGATAACAAGCCGGGGGGGGGCTAAATCAATCCTATGGGTTGCTTAAGAGGAATGTGAGTGAATATACAATAAAAATGTTCATTAACATCACACAGGTATCCCCATTGGACTGCTGAGTCGATCTAGAAGTCAGAAGACTCTGATTTAACATTCTTTGGTTTCTCTATAACACAGTGTAGCGTATTAGACGAGACGTCTGATATAGACAACATGTAATAAAAGCTACACCATGTGATATCATTGGATAAATAAGTCAATGTTACCACAGACATAGAGTTGATTTAGCATTATTTGTTTTCTCTTTTGGACAGATGAGTTCTGCGACACAGTGCTACTTTAAGAACTAGTCGTATCTCGTTTGATTGAGAGGGGCGACATATGCTATGTGGTACTAAATAAATACCATAAAAGTTGTTAGAGTGATTGAGGCACCCTGAATTGTGCATTATGTATGGTGTTCCATATGTGCCATCTGGTCGCATCTTTCGACGGGCGTCGCATCTTTCGACCGGCTTCGCATTTTTCGAACGGGCGTCGCATTTTTCGACCGGCGTCGCATTTTTCGATGATAAATTTTAACTTTGACCTCAACACAGCCCGTTGTGTTGGTCGTTGTTTGATCGGGATCTCAGGAATTCTGTGTATAGGGATTGGACAGGTAAGGGGGTACCCCTCCGTCCCATAGCCTGTAGCGTACATGCTGTAGCCTCCGACCTGAGTAGAAATGTATACGTTGCTACAACCACAACATGCTTTCAGCAAGGTGAACTTCCACGAATAATTGGGTTCATTAAAGGGCTGTTAATTTATTTACACACAGTTAATCGACGCATACATGCTGATTTAACCGTTTCCATAATCATTAAAAATATGTGCGCATACCTTTACCATCTAAGTCAACAACGTCAGGTCCGGCTGGACCAAGGTTGACCATTGATGATTAATGGCTTATTCACATTGAAAGGCAACGCCTGTTGAAAAATGCGACGCCCGTTGAAAAATGCAACGCCGGTTAAAAAATGCGACGCAGGCTGAAAAATGCGACCGGACGGCACATATGGAACACCATAATTATGCTGAAACAGTTGAGAAATTATTTCTTTCCATTGCAGTATTTGGTGTCACTGCTTTACTTCAGCCGAGGATCTGCTTTTTGTTCAGAATCTTCGTGTCTGTCTTATTTTTTCCCCTTTTCAATCTCTTCTTGGGGATATTTTTACTCGAGTGCCTCTAGCTTCTGAAAAGCCGACATCATTTGCACGCCGATAGAGTCAACAGGAAGAAGAGGAAAATTAATTCTGAAATCCAGTGCGGTTTGTTAATATAGGCCTATACTTTACAAAAAGAACCTGTTTTGGCCCCATCAAACCAGCAGGTGCCAAAATGTCATGCCATGGATGCATGCTCACATTTCACCACACCCTCGAACTGTCCAATCACACGACAATAATGCACCCAAACCACGCATTCTTAAGTGCCACTTATTTCTCTCCTTTTACTTTATATCTTATAACAATTATTTCTTTTCGGGTAAATGACATTGAAATTCATCCCAGTTTGAATTTCAACGTCATGATTCAGATCACATTGCCGGAAGTGACAGAGATCTTGCAGCTACCGGTCGTTCTTTTTAGGGAATGCGCGAGCAAATGCCAGTGACACCTAAAGACGTCATTAATTTGCCCGACGCCAAGGCGAGCGATCCACGTGCTCACATGCAACTCGCTTGTAAGTTTCAATCCCTTCTTCAGTGAATCGGCGACGCATACGTGGCAATTCAAGGGGCCCACAAGAGAGCACTGATTAACGGTTCGCGCTGCATTTGGAGACACGTGCGGCACTGCCGTTCATTCACGCTGACAACGGCCATTGTCCCTTGAGAGCGCAGGAGAGAGCAAGTTTTATTCTCCTCCATGGTAGCTCCATTAACGTAGGTGCCCGGATACTCCGTGCAGAGTTCGCCTTGGCGCCAAGGCCGCCAGCTCCACATATCACCGAGCACGCGCGTGTGCGCATGCGCATTTTGTCTGAAGCCAATCTCGGCCTTGCTATGTGCCACCTACGAGACCATGACATGACTAATTCTACCCAGACTCTCTTTTCCTAATGAGATTTCTCTACAGAGCTGGTGTCATGTATCCCACATAATGTTGGCTTCGCCAGCTGATCTCACTTTGACAGATATTCGTTTGGCTACGTCATCAGATTTCGTCAGATTTCCAGGTCGGTAATCAATGACGCCACTCTTTTCACAGAATGGTGGCACCTTTTTGTAGAGGTCGTGATGCGGTTGTTTACAGTAAATTGCACCATGTTCAAATCGTTCCTTTTCTAAACATGAAATCAACAGATTTTAAAAGTTTTTCACTAAAACTGATAGTAGAATAATGCCATGTTGGGTTTTTTCATAAGGCTAAAAATGCAAACAACATTGCTTGCGCTATAGGGCAAACTGTTAGCTCTTTGACTTTTGAAGTGCCCAGGCTCTTATACTAAGCGTATTAACGTAGTTTGGGGGTGATATCTTGAACCTTCTTATGTATGAATACATGTTTGAGTGCACTCGTAAGGAATCGTAGTTCTTGTGGAGTTGGGGGAAGGGCAAACACGTGACAAGGTCCGGCCAGACCTGTCATAGTATGAACCCATGAAAATATCGCGTGTGCACGGTAGCCGCCCAATGTCTAATAACATGCTCCACCATTATTCCATCGGTCACCACACATACTAATTCTCTCTATTTCAGGGACAAGCGAGTCAGTATTTTACAAAGCAAAAGGAAACTCTCCAAAAATGAACGGAAGGCATGGGATGATGGGATGTTACACGGAATCACTTTCCTCCTGGTTCAGTCTTGATTCATCAGTCAGCACAAAGCTGTTTTCGTTCAGTTTCGCAGTCTTAGGTGGCGCGACAGTAAAAGGAGCCTTGCAGTCAGCTAAAGCGGACCAAATCACTTCATTCCTCAACTCTCTGTGAAATGAAACAGGTTGCAAAATCAAAATTTTGTCTCGGTCGAAATTGGCGTGAAATTGTGGGCGCAGCCTCGGTGCGCATGTCTCAAGACTGCGCCTATTGAATTATTGTTGTGTGAGATAACCTTGAATTTAACTTGCTAAACTCAGGAACAACAAACTTGGGTTTTAATGAAAACTGCAGCAACATTTCTTCTTGGAGAATCACCTTAGCACCGACCTTTGTCACGACTGCTTTTATTCAAATCAAATTTTGGCATGCTTAATTATGCTCAAATCGTTGACTATTCTTGAAGCGGTACGTTTAGTCTTACATCCGCAGTACATATCAATACAATGTAGTTGCGTTACTAAATTGAGCGTGTAAGAATCACGGACGTAGGCAATATATAAAGTAAACTGGACTCGCAATGCCCTTAATCAGCTAATAGATATCATTGAATCCACTAGCGGCCATTTTACTTAGCCGAACACAAAGCTTGCACGGCAATGCCCGCCTTTGTTCTTCCTGACGTCAATAGAAGCGAGCCTACCCACGCATTTGTATTCGGCTCGGTAAAATGGCCGCTGGTTAGTTTGTATTTCATACAAAGGCGTTGAAAGTCCAGGGGGTTTTTATATATACATCCGTGGTAAGAATACAGGCCATTATCAAAAGTGCGCCTCCAAGAGTTTACAACGCGTTGGCCAATCACAACGCACGAAATCTGTCGACCCTTCCAAACGCGCATTGGGTTGCGCACTATTGTGAATCGCCCACATTGTAAAAGGTTGGGAAAAAACGGGATTGGCCTGCAGCGGCTTTGTTCGAGTTGATTGTTTTTTGTAGCTTTTCATCCCACGGTTCTAAAGAATAGCTTTATACGGGATGGTCGTTTAATGGAATGTCCTCCTCGCTTGATCCTTCAATATATCTATATGGCTATAGGTCGCAAGGTCACTTGTTTCGATTCTTTCCCTGCTTTAGAGACTATTTATCCTGGAGTCTCACTTTACCGAGATGGGGCCCTAGTTCCACTTGCCATGTATACTAGGTTTGTGTGTTCTAAGTCTTTCAAAATATGAACGTTTTGACCTATATAAAACTGGGGAATATTCTGAAATCGATTTCTGTACAAGTGTACAAAAGTATTTGCACACTTTTGAAGCCAAAATGGTGCGAATGTGTTTGTAGCGATAAAGAGATTCGCTGTAAGCCACGTCTCGGGACATTGCACGACATAGCACCAGCAGGTGCAGATTAATTTTCCTTTGACTTGTTGATTTGTATGACGGACCGGATACACACAGGCGTTTGTGCTTCTTCCAATGAAGAAAAAAAATGACTCCGCAGTGATTTGGAAATAATGAATGACATTCAATTAATAGAGTTGAAGATCGTCGTTGTAGCGTCAGCTGTGCGCAGGGGCGAACGAACAAGTCTCTGCCATTCCCCGAAAAAAATGGCATGCTCTTGAAATATCGAGTGAGACAATTGCTCATGGCAAAGCGCAGTATACACTAACGCGAGCATCTTCACCCCTGGGGACGCAAAAGGTATAGCTACAAAATTGATTTCCTTTTCCCGCGAATTCTCGGGTCTACGGGGGAGAAGGCTGACTAATAACCTGCCTTGTTTAACCCTCCCCCTTTAAGAAATCGAGCCCGCTAGACAAGGCAAGCCCAGGGATTCGTGGGATTTAATGAAGCTGTCAATATAAATGCTAAAGAGTTTGGGCAGGGTTAGGCTTGGGGTAGATGCCAGCCTGATTTGGTTTTTTTTTCAGTTGGGATGGGGGTAGTGTGGTTGAGAACGTGGGTTAGCGTCTGTGTTTGTGACGATAGTAATGATAAGCTGCAAACTAATAAAGACTTCGACTCAGGAAAACCATTCCAGCGAGCATGTTTCTATTTGAGTTCCCTTGTCAGGGGATAACCTGCTTGGGGGGGGGGTTGTCAGGGGATAACCCGCTTTTGTGTGTGGGGGGGGGGCTAATCTAGGACAACCTGACAGCTCAAAAGTTGATGATAACCTCTTACCAACGAGAAAAAAGGATTGAACTTCGTTTATTTCGTCAGTTGATGAATTCAATTTGGGTGAGTTCATCTCCTGCGCTTTTGTACCAATGAAAATAATCAAAGATCTATGGAGTATTTTGTTGTGATCTCTTTGCACTTGTTTGTGACAGGATCTGGGATATGGCGGGGCATGCAGCCTCTTTGTGTCAGTGTCATTTCCGGTAACTCTTTGTAAATCTTCAGTGTGTGGGTAAATCGCTGATGTGATGGCTGTTGAACTTGTTTTCATGTTGCCGCCGAGCCCAATATTTAACGGTGTTCAATATTAATGCGCGTTTTGCAATTGCAGCCGTAAACCCCGTGGAAGTCTCAAGTGCAATATGGAACTAAGTGTCGACGGAGTCTATAGTAATAACACAGCTACACAGGGCATCAGCAAGTTGGAGATTTTAAAAATACAGCTGCCTCACAATTCCAGATAATTTCACATAAAACTTTCCTGTATACAAGTTTTTTTAAAAATTTCAAAAGGGGATCGATTGTGGTTTGGATATAGGTTTGCAGATTACTGTATAGGCTTACAATTTTCAAACGAGGATTTCATGAACTCTTCTCACATTATTGTCGTATTCGAGCCCGTTCTCTCTACTTATTGATTGTTGATACATAATATGTTAACCTAAATTTTTTGTTGTTTGTTTTGAGGACATGCAATGTGATATGATTTTGTCATTGTTTGTATGCTACTTAAAGAGAATTGAGTGATTAGTTGAAATGGGATTGTCAAAAATTGAAGTCAGATGGGCTCAGACAAAAAAAATCAACTGATTTATAAGATAAGAAAACAAAACAACAATTACAGTAACTCATGCTTACTTACACCAGAACAGCACGAATGTCAGTGACAAGAAGGTTGAAGGGGAAAAAATCCAACAACTTTTGAACTATTGAAATCATGAGAAATGGCACTCAAAAACAGCCTTCTCATTGAAGCCTATGGACTGTTTTTCAGCATGCCAGGGTGATTTTGTACAGTGGCGCAGACGGGAGAGCAACTGCAACTCCCCCCCCCCGCCCAGTCTTGAAACTGAAGGACAGCTATAGCCCCGTATGCATTGTATTGAAATGCGTCACTTTAGTGTAGGCACACATCAATTTACCAAAGTTTTTGTTTTAACGAGCCCAACACTAGACAAACTCAGTGGAGTAGCGGGGGGGCAACTGTGCCCTGGATGAACTCCCTCCCCCAAAAAAGAGCCTGGCTACGCCAGTGCGCACGATGGAGGAAAACATTGGTTGGACCGACCAAGAATCAGACATAAAGACGTGTTTGGAGAATCTTTGAAATATTTACTACATTGACATCCAAATAGAAATACATGAACGGCTAGGCCAGAAAGGCTTACAACGAGAGATAAACCCGAGAACAGGCTAACCATTCGGTGAGTCGGTCAGTTTGCCGACTTTGGTTTTCGAGGGCAGAGGTATACAGTGATGGGACGGCATGTTTAGTCGAACCCACAAAATATGTTAATCTGCTTATTTAATCATTGTTATGACCTAATGACGGAATGAGTAACAGCTGCCCGTACACAAAGTCGGGATCGACGACCGAAATCAAGACAATTAAGGTTTTCGGGATCAAATTCAACATAAAGTTAATCAAACACTGTCCACATTTACAGAAATTGGGCCCTGGTGAGGGACACAGACATCGAGGGCGTGGAGCCCATCCCCTTTATAACAATCGCAGTAAAAGTATTATGTAACAAAATACCCAGATGATTTACAAACGAAAATCTTAAGAGGGCTGGGCGGCACGTGCCGAAAAATATTAACGTTACATCACTCTGTTACAAGGCTTGCAGATGTTTTCTTCCCTGATACAAATCCGGCTCAGACACAAGTTTCGCACCACTAGTGCATGTTGGCTTGTTTCGATCATTTATGAATCAGTATGATTCGTGTAATTAAACAGTGATCAGGCACGACTCTCCAAGTTGATCGGAGATGAATTTTATTCCACTCAGTTTCTTTGATGTTTGCCGCTGTGCTGTTTTTGATGGGAAGTGAAAATTGCCTTTGGCTAGAAGATCTGCGCCAAACAACAAACAAATAAAATGTCGGCTAAAAGGTTTTTTTGCCTTTAAAATGGCTCCCGGGAGCCCGAGGTGCTGTTTTATTCACCCCGACGGGAAAAACACTGGCGAGAATCGAGGTGACAGCGGTCAGGCGTTTCAGTAAAGATTAAGTTCGGGGAATTTCAACTTCAGCTTACATAAATCAGGAGCAGAAAGTCCACCATAAAAGCGGCAAGTATATACCCCCCAAGATTCTGTCGTCTTTACTCCCCGTGGAGAGCACTCGACACCACTGACCCGCTGCACCTGTGTAGTATTGGGCGCCATAATTAAGTGTATGTTGTACCTTTTGAAGTAGCCGGTTAGTTAAGTGGTTTCGGGCTCGTCCAGCTCACAGGGGCGGCTGATGAGGCGTTAAATGTTGGCGTTGAAACATCGCTGTACAATGACGCAACCAAGTTAGCCTAATGGCATTCCCGCGTGTAAGGTGCGAGGTGAGCTGTGGATCGCGTCATGCACGGATTGTCCCCAAAAGTGTTGGACTTTGATTGGAAAGCAAAATTATATGAAATCAACAACCACATTCGAACAAATAAGCAGCAACACTGGGCTGGTGAAGTTGATGAAGCACCTTTTAATCAAACCTCTGCTTTTCATTTACCAGAAAGATGTTTGTGAGAACGTTGGTTCAAGTCATGTGTAGAAGCAGAATCGGAACTTTGGCCTTAGTGAATTCACATCGGTTGACCGCCCTAGGCACTTTAGTTCGGTTATCTACTATATTTCTCGAAGTATGTGGTACTTTCGAAAAACGAGTATCCATTTTTTACCAGTAATAAAATAAAAAGGACGAAATACCCATATCATTTATTTAAAAAATCATAATTCAGATCATAACAAACCGGCAAATTAAAATAAAGGTTATTTACATTTTGCTATTTTGTTTGTGGATAAATTGGTCCATGCTTTTCCAAGGTCAGTATGCCACCTGATATTTGAATAATGGATTGAATCGGTGCATTTTGTTCGGATGTAAATTTGATACGGTAGGTCAGCTTCCACTGCAACTTTAGATGCACGTACACCCGCATATATGCACATAGGCTGTATTGACCTGTAACTGCGCTTTGGTTACATCGCACACTCTCCAGTGGCAGTGAGGTGGGACGCATAACTGTCAAGTTTGTTTGATACCGGTATTGGACATCGGACGTTCCCATATCAATATACAG
>NW_019091607.1:145576-210863 GCF_001949145.1 Acanthaster planci | reverse complement strand
TTCCCGAAGGTTTGTGCACCGAAAGCCTCAGTATTGGACATTGGCTATTTCCACTGGTTTCTACCGCAAATTTCTCGGGTTTGGGAAATATGACTTTCCCATAAGTTTCTACAGTGAATGTCACCCAAAATAAGACTTTCGCCGCAGACATCTATGAGTATTTTCAATATCTAAACTAGACATTTGATGTAGAAACCTAATAGGAATGTCCAGTCTCTGAAAACCGAAACACCTGCTGTGGAACCCTATTTCAGTGTCAAATGTTGAGAAGAAAATTAGACATTCACTGTACAAAATGTAAGGCAGAGTGGAATATCCAACATCAAACTAGCTTTACTCTCACAGAAAACGCATATGCAAACAAAGCGCGACGTCATAGATCTGATGGAAACTCCAACTACTCATGCCTGCATGGAAAGGAATCTAAGGTGCCTACACCTAAACTAAAACGGCCTCGTCTTTGGTCACATGGCACTGATATCAGATTCTAGTGCATGTGATTTAAAGTATTTTGCTTTGATTTTTACAGCATTACTTTATTAATCATAAATTTCTTGTTGTTTGTTGTTCTTTTTCTTCTTGTCGTCGTCGTTATTGCCGTTGTTGTTGTCGTCGTCGTTGTTGTTGAGAATTAAGTAAGGGCTATTTTAAAATATTTAAATAAATAAAATCAAAGAAACGACAATGTTTCATAGTTCTGTCCCTGATACAAATTTTGTTCGCCCCCTGGCAAACAGGTGATGCGATGCTCAAGGGGTATATCAAGTTGTACTGTAATTCGGGTTTCATGAAATGAAAAGAAGGCAAGTCACAGCCTGGAACTGGTAAGGTGGTATAATTCAAGGCGGCCGCGCTTGACCTAGTTTGGTGAATACAATATTCTGTATGTGTTTATAGGTCAAGGGACAATTTGCCATTGACACTGAGTCATCCTTGTCCAGCCGCGCCGGATCGAAAGTGTAACGGTCCTCAAGAATGCCGTTAGCGTTTCTTAGCTTGGAAATGTTACTTGGACGATTTATACTGCGCAGCGTCACAGTCGACCGAGAAAGTAACAAAATCTGGTGACATTATTCTTTCCCGACAGTAAAGACACTTTTCTTTTCCCGTCCAACAAAGCGCTTACGAATACCAAATTTTACTGGTAATTTAGACTGAGTTTTCGCCTGTGTAAAATTGCCTAAAAGCGAGCATGAAGGTTAAGAAAGTATATTGTCTTTATTAAAGTGAGCAAGACATTCTTTTCTCAAGAAAACGGAACCAAAACTTAAGCAAAACAGCGCACCGTCAAATTGTTGACACAGTAGAAAAACTACCATGTACCCTAAAATAAATCTCCTTTAATATAGCGTTCCACTGGAGCAAGCTTTACGACTTTCCTCAGCTAAACAGGTCAGAACTTCAGCAGAACCAAGAGCTAGAAATGAGATAAACATCCCACTTGGAAACGTTTTCGGTGGTACTACCTTCAGTTGGGTTTGTCAGAAATATAATTAATCGTTGTGCTTGTATTAGATGCATGACGTACAGGTAGTACGAGTTCAATTAAAGATTAACCATTTATTAAACAATTAAAGAATCTGAACATTATATAGAACGCTTTACAACATTTTAAATTTTCGGTGTCACACTATTAAATGTCATTTGTCATCAACTCATACGGTTCTCAATAATATTGCCAACTAAGTCAATAGTATTCCAGTGCATTATGTTTGTATTATGGGCCTAGGGAGAAGCGGATTTAAAATAAGAGCATACGTGGATGTTTGTAATGTTTAATAACCCAATATGGATTCAACCTATAAGCCTGTAAGAATTGTCTAAGGGTTAACGCGAACACGATTTGTGACAACACGGTTAATCGCGATGGTTGTATACGCGTTCAAATTGACTTTCTCTTTATTAATTTTTTTCTTACATCGAATTAACTTCCTTCAAACTCGTTATCCTCTGTTAGATTTACGCATTGATTGAATCATTAGGGTACTTCTTGTGAAGTGCGAACTCATGCTGGCAAAGAACAGTAAGTCATTTCGTTTGGCATTCTGCCACTTTAGAATTGGATGGGTGCAGTACAGTAGGGTTTGATCCAAATGGCACACCTACCAACGAAGGCAAACATTAGCTACCGTGCCAGATTTCAACATGCACACATTTTCAGCTGATTTTTAGTACGTGTCGTCGACGCGTCAACGTAAATTCGAATCCAATTGACAAGTTTGCATTGTTGTAATACGTTTTTCTTGAATTAGCAGCATCTTTTGTTCTTTATACTCTAATTAAAAAGTATCGATAGGTTTTCAAAAGCCTTTAAAATGGTACAACAAAATTCAGTATCAGGTTAAACGGGACACTAAATAGCATGTCCGAGGACTGCAATAAAATTACATTTCATGGGTTCTTTAATCAATACACTCATATGCACTCGCTGTGAGCTCGCACTGTCTTCAAGGAATGCTTAAAAGTACTAAATACAAGGGCCTAATGTGCTTGCTCATACGGCTTCAGATTCGGCGGACTTTGTTGCTCATTGCACATGCACGGTGCGCTCCTCGTCCCTGATCTTAAAACCGACAGCAAATGCCGTGTTGGTTATCAAGAAGCATTTTCCTGTGACTTTAACTGCTGACCTTCGGCAATTAGGGTAAGAATCCATGCACTCAACGTGTTTACTTCCAGAAAGCATCCATTAAAGCTATTGCACAACATGACGAATCGGGTAAGATGCAGGTACCTATGCGGCCTGTATGCTTTACAATATGCCTGCACTGCAATAAAATGATACCATGTGTTGGTCAGCGCCTAATGCAAATGACAAAAGCAAGCGTTCTCCCCTTCCAGATGATGCAACCTTTTAGCGCGCAATATATATCCAGCCATCTCATCCTGTCATTCCTATGGCAATTTGGACAAAATGCATACCTTCAGTGGAGTGGTACTTCAGTCCGAATGTAAAGAGACAAAAGTTACTATAGTGATTGGGCTTTCAACTGGTTTTAAGGATTTAAAATGCATTGCAGTTTTGGCACAGAACAAAAACCGAGGATTAGCTGTAATAAAGTACTGTTGAGATCACAGCACTGCTGGTACCTAAGCAATAGACCAATTTCAAAAATGTCACGAAATCTTCCTTTTGAGCATCAGTACACATTCCGTCGCGTGAACGTTCTCAAAAGTGGGTGTAGTGTGAAATTGGGACTCTTTGAAAACTGACTTTACAGTTGCCACGAAGTGCATGGTGCACATCAGACCGAGAACCACTTCCATGCGGGCTACGAGTGACATAGGAGGAGAGGCTAGACTTTGCGGGAACGTAACTTCCTACAGATATTGGTTGCGGTGGTGGAGACCTTTCTAGAGGTGTTTTGGAGTCAAAACTCAATTTATACCATCTATAATGGCTCGGTTTGTATTCATGAAATGGCTCTTCAGAGAGCGGGTGCCACCTGGTGCCATTCGACGCTTGTCAAGGTTCACAGCTACCCACGAATCAGGTACTAACCTGTCGGACGTGTTATGTTGACATCATTCGGATGGGGGGGACCAAATCATAAGCAAATGCGGCTTTTGGCTCATTTTACATGTTGGGGAAGAGAAAATATATCAAAAGTCTTACTTACGGTCTTAACATCCTTACTTTTATTTCGTGGTGTTGTTTTTTAAGGGTTTTGGTGCTAACATTTGATAAATAAACATACCGATTACTCTGCTACTCATCTATGAAGTATTGTCTGTGTTAAAGAAAAAACCTCAGGGTCAAGTTGCCCCCTGCCTCCTCCCTCCATATGCCAATGAGATCAACAGCGTTTTGGCCAATCACAACTTTACGTGTGGTTTCAACCCCTTCGCTTACTCACTCCATCCACATTCAACCATCCCACGCATTTGCTTCCTGACGTTGATGATGGCGGTGACAGTGACGACGAAGATGATAATGTTGCCAAAGCGACGCGTCACGACGGGCGCGAAGTTGAGGAGGGCTGGGACGACACAGACAGCGAGCTGATGACAATGTCAATGGCACTGCAAGATGAAAATCGAGGCGCCTTACATGGAATTAAAACCATCCCAGCGAATTGTCTTGAATGAAAAGTACCCCTTGGACAACCGTGTGAAACTGCGATATCAGCCGATCAACTATCGATTGATTGAATCTGCTTTTGAAACCGATGTATTTAGCGAGCCTACCTCTGGCAGGATGAGATTTAAAGGCAGATATGAAATAATTGCATACAATAGTATACGTGGTTTAGACGGCACAGACTGAATCGGCGACTTAAAGCCCTGACCCTTACCCTCAGAAGTTCGTAGCACTAAAACAAAACGTACCCCTCCCGAAAAAACCTCATGAGCCTTTGAAACTGTTAAAGGACATGGTGAAAATATTTCTTCTTCTTGGGCTAGGCTCGTACACATGAATTACATCTTTTGCTATACCAACTTACGAGTTTCGTACGTATGAGATGTAAGTCGTAGGCGTAAGACTTTTAACTTGTGCGTATAGGAAATATGAGAGAGGATAATTTTTCCCTGTCTCTCATTCAGCGATGTATGAGCCAGACTAAAGTAAAATCAACCTCGTTCACAAGTATGTTCATTGCTATTCATCACAGCAATAGACTGATGCCTGAAATTGACCACTTGTGTTCGCTGCGACACGGGAGTGCATCGTGAAATTAACGATACAAAAATGTCAAGTCTGAATCAGTTTACCGACGATGCGCAGTGGCCATCACGTCGTAATGGGTGAAACGACAAGGCTACTTACACCTGATTTCTCTTGCTCTCCTGCCCATAAATGCCTTAATATGAATTAGGTGCATGAATGCACTTGTCCTCATGAGGGCATTTTTATACGAATACTCGGCTTTAGAAACATTCCCAGCGTATTCCTTAATACGTCTACCGTGGCTGCGGAAATTACCTGTTTTTAACCAACTGACAGTAGCTTCAATATGAGCTGGCTTGGTTCCTGCAGGAGGTCTTCAAAATGCATGTCCCACTAAATGTGGTGTGAAATGTGGTTTTATTGAACCCCGCGACGAAGATATTCTCGATGATGTTCAGTGTATGACCGGGAAAAAGCTAGGGATAAGTCTAAGGCCGCTATATGTTTAGTTCTATTTGGCGCTATAGCACATGAACGTGAGCGTGGACGTCACAAGGGGACAAGGGGGTGCTTGCTTCCCCCCCTCCGAAAAAATTGCAAAAAAAACACGAAAAAATAAGGAACGAAAATGGAAGAAACAAAAAATAAAGATTAAAAGACGTGCAAATAAACTTTCCTTGAAAAACCATTTTTTCAAAGCCTTTTTTCAAAGCTGGTGTTTCCTCCTGGAAATTCTCCAAGGAAAAACGTGGTTTGCTTCCCCCCCTGGAAAATCACAGTGACGTCTGTGGACACAAAGCATACCCCTTAAAAAGGGGCGTGAGGTTAGTCTCCCCCACTTCTCTCTAGAATTAGAAAAGGAAATCGACATTTTAGCATACGTCTAGTCCTTCAGTCTCGTCGAAAAGTTCATACTTCTCATTGAAAAGAAAACTTTCCCGAGTTTGGAACAAACATTCTTCTTTTCCCTTGCATTCCTCCCTTGCTTAGTTCTTCCAGGATTTTCTAGGCCTACAAATTAAGTCCTCAAAATCAAGAACGTCGTACATGGACCTGTCCAATGTGATGCTACCACAATCGCAAGCATGTAGACTTGCACCTCGCAGTGCCCCATTAGTTGAGGAGACTTATATAAAGCCCGCGCACCACCTTGGTGCACCTGTCGACGGGCACGGTGTCACCGCAGTAGCTTTAGTCAAGGCGCAAGGGGCACTCCGGATGAATACGAATAGGCCTTCATTCCTCACGGAAAAAAGAGCAGTGCTAGTAGATTCGTGTAACCCATCCGATTTCCCACCGCTACTTATAAGTGAGGCCTGTGCAGCAAGATAGCCATGCTCTAGCTGCGATGCTGATATAATCGTATGATGCAATACAGTAGGCAAACTATAAGTGACGCTTGTTCGAGGCTTCTGCTTCCAAATTTTCGTGACGCTGACTAGCCTCACAAGTTTGCCTACTGTATTGCATCATACGATAATATATTAGCATCACAGTTAGAGCATGGCTATTTTGCTGCACAGGCCTCACTTATAAGTAGCGGTGGGTAGTCGGATCAGGTGTGTAACCAGCATCTGAGGTGCAACGGCCGCCTTGACTGAAGGCTATTGCAGTACTTGCCACCGAATGAGTCAACACAAGGCGATTTAATTTAAAAACGCCCTTTCACCTCCTTGGGATACCTCCAAACCTGCATTTTATACTGAAAACAAAACCTTGAGTAGCAACACAATGCAACACAGAGCTCACATAACATGGTTTATGACATGTTCAAAAATTCATGCACATCTGCTTTGATCAGGGTTGCAATTATCACTCGGGCAAATGTGTATCTTAACACAGTTAGACCAAAATAGAACATCGGTCATTCTGAGCGGCATATCCTTTGACGCATGTTGTTTCGTTTTTCTGCAACCAAGCCGGAGACCGTAGAAAATTGATTGGCTGAGCGGGGCTCAAGCGTTCATTAGATCGATAAAATTGGTGGATACCAATACAAGGTCATCCACTTCCAGAGAGTCAACGCCATATTTTAAACCTCTGCCTCTAAATCACAGCGTGCCAACCAAATGTTTCTTTTAAAATGTCTCCTAAAAGTTGGAGATTGAGCTGCATCTGGTACATATCTTTTAACAGAATAACCCTTAATGATTGGATCCCCTTTCTAAAAGCACCCCCAGTCGCCTGAGATTTTACATTCAGGTCAATTTTACATTAAGGCCATACTTCGCATGAAAAGGGAACATTAACCTTAATTTGTGACGTCAGATCAAATACTCGCGTTTCCAATTCGTCAAAAGTTGAACTCATTTTAACTCAAGGGAGATTTTGCTGCAAGTCTTTCCTGACGTCAGATTCGCTTCGCTTCCACATTCGCTTTTAGTACGAACTGGCCTTTTAGGGAGAACACACTAGAGTATTTTTCGCGGATTATGTAAGAACTAATCAGTTAAAGCTGGTTTAGACTTCAGGCGAGTGTGAAAGCGAAAGGAATTTAACGCCATGAAAGGTTCGCAGCAAAATTTCGCTCGAGCTTAAATGTGTCCAACTTCTGCGAATTCAGAGCGCGAATATTTGATCTGACGTCATTAATTCGCGTTTGTGTTTGCTTTCGCCCAAAGTATGAACCGTCCGTTAATCAGAAACGGCACTACTACTGCGTTGGCACCACGCCCGCGCGCGTCAAATACCTTTTCGGCCAATAGGATGCTGTGAATACGGTGCCCCCCTTGGCACCGCAATAATTCTTCCAATTAAATCTTTAACCCAGCCCCCAAAATATCAAAATTGGTCTGAAGAGAAGCAATTTAAGTTTTTGATTGGACTTTTTGGTCAGTGTCACTTCTGGTGGTCAACGAGAGACGAGTGTCCTCAGGAGAGGACGGTGAGAAAACGCTCACTGAAACGTTCTTCGAAGTATCTTTAGCGCCACTTTGATCTAAGCTCATTAAAAACGTTAATACGATTCCATGCGGCAACCTCCGGCGCAAATGTGGGGCAATTCAAGTATCTACCATTCTGTGTCATCATCAGAGGTGGCTTACTACAGGCAATTCAAGGCAAAGTGTCTTGCCCTGGGACACACGCACATCCAAGCTGACTAGACTCAAACCCACTGAATTGTGGTCTCAAGTTCATTCCCCGCGGCACCACACTGGCAACAGAAAATTCTCTGCAAAGTCGCAGTATCTTTCACTACATACAGTGTATTTTGATACCAACACCCCCTTTCCTGTTTCGCTACGCCCATTTTTCTTCCGTTCAGTTACATGTGCTGCAGTGAACGGCGAAATGTCATTACATATAGTTGTTATCATGTCCCTTAAAAACTCAAGTATTGCTTTCAATTTCCTAGAGTAAAAGAACTTATAGCGCGGCGTGTCCTTTGCATGCCAGCTCAGAAATAGCAACCCCATTCTCTATATCTGCCTCTGTAACGTCGAAATACTCAATGTTGTGACACTAATCATGCTTGCCAATTTAACTTGGCCAGTTGACCTCAGCAATCTTCAAAAATATAAAGGCGAACTACGAAATATCTCATACTGACTTGGAATGAGCATTATCATATCATCCTCCTCTTCCGAGGGAGAAATTTCCAGTGCAAGGAAACCGGTAAGACATTTGAACTCGTGTTATTTGCAATAATGTAACATAGAAAAAATTCCCATGGCTAGTGTTAAGAGAAAGATATTCTTTTTCTCTCTGAACCAGACTGCATCGAGGTCGTGTGGGAATCCCGCATCTGGAGGTCATTTTACAACCGAGACGGAAAGCTTTAATTTTATTTGTGTAGCGGTTTTTCTCTCGACTTTTCCCCAGAGCTCTATCTAGTCCGCCATGGTCCACCACCGCTCGAGGGCCTGTTGATATTAACGTTTTGCCCTGCGCCGTTTCACACTCGATAGGGCCTCAATGTAATTGAAACGCTGCACAGAGCGTCCTTACGGCTGGCCCCGGCCTGTTCTTAAAACAATCTTCGAGTCGGAAGTACTTAGAGCGGGCTGGTCGCGTTTTTGCCCACCTCTTTGGACCCGTGTAAACGTGCCAAATTGAGCGAAATCCGCAGAAATGTACCCGGTGTTCCTATTTGTCATCTTTCGGCTTCACGCCCCACGCAGGTATTTCCGGTCGTGGTTGCACTGTATCTCTTCGTGGTTTGTGGTCTGAAAACTGCGCCCGCATTTTCTGGCAAGCAGCGGGGGCGGGGGCTAAAAAGTGGCGGGTGTTTTTTCTGGTTGGGTCCTGTCGGTGACGTCAAGGGTGACAGAGTTGTACTGAAAGATACGACCATGGCAACGGTCGTGACAGGCAATAATTATGCATCAGCAATAATCAAGTAAAAGATGACGACGGAGACACTGTTGGACCTGGGAATGAAAGTTACTCTACCAAAAACATTTCAAAAAAGGAACGAAAACAGTTTGTAGCAATTCGATTGTAGCGATATAGTTTTTTTATTCAAAATGTCAAATAAGAACAAAACGTAATAATATCGGCCATTCTAGTCCGTAAAACGTATGGGGTTTCAGAGTCAAGCGGCCTCTCGTGGGCACGTGACCCCACAGGGGTAATTAACACCCACATACACGATAGTAGGCCTACGTGTCTGACCAGAAACCATACAACAATCGCGCCCAAATATGGAAAATACTTCTACCATAGGGGACAGCGAATGCGTAACCCAATTATATCCATCTGTTTGGTAACATCTCAGGCCACATTTATTATTTTGAAGCATCGCCCCCTCTGTAACACCAGGCAGTGATTCCCAAGCTTGCACTAGAACACGGCGACAGGCAGTCGTTAATTTCTACGCTGGCGCACAAAAATAGTCCGTCTCCCCCGAAATCTCTGGAAGACAAATGGAGTGGACGCACTTAAGAATGCGTCGTTTATGCACCGAACCTTGGAAGAACGGGTACCCCGTAGGTAGCATGTATCATCATTACTTCCCCGATTTCTCTGAAAACTGCTTGCACCGCTGTTGTCTAGGCAACGACACGTTTATGAGGACAGCCAGAGGTATACAGCAAAACAATGTTCACATGTTCAAGCTGATCCAATGTGGATGTCACTTTCATGTTACATTCTGTAGCGAAGTCCGGTACAACGATATGTTTTTTTTTCGAGCTTTATGAGTAGGTCGGCATGAAAACAAAAGGAAATGCACTGCTCATTATGCACTCTTTAAATCAAAGCTACAGAAAATGGGTGAGGCTCATAGTTACGAAGAAAGGAGAGTGTACCGAGCGTCATTCAAAATTTTGGGTCTTCTCTAAAATTCACATATTGAGTAGTCTCATCATCAAACAGAAAATGTTTGTCCTAAAAGCCCTCGCGGAAAACACACTCGTCACTGCACTATGGGCAATGCAAGACACTGGAAGACGAAGGGAATGGAGGCAAACATCGTATACAACGCACGTTACGGTGCATCTCATTTAAGTTAATGTCGATCTAACAAATGTGTTCGATGGATCGCGAGTGCTATATCAACCTCCATGTTTTTGGCTTGTCTTCAGTTCCACTAAAATAAAGCATGACCTTCACCAATGGCGTTGTTGCGTTGTATGAACATAAATTTGCTGTTGTTTTTCAAACGGACTGAGGCAATAACGGTTTTTATACTCGGTTTTTATAGTGCCTTGGATATAGTGAGGAGAAAGAACAAAAAGTGGTTCTTGCATGACATTCCGAAGCAAAGGTTAACGGTGTTGCAATACGGATATGCGCTGCTTTGGTTATAAAACATTCATGCCTGAATTAATACACATTTATGAATTCAAAAAATTTCAACACATCATGAAGTGTATGTCTACATTCAGTTCCTACCAAAACTATGTGCATTTAACTTAATTCGACTCATTCAAAATCTGAGTATCTAATATTGTCAAACAACTGCATCAACTCCTGTGAGATTGTCAGATACGGTGACCAGTAATCCTATTCATGCATATCAGGTTTGTAAGCCGAGAAATGTAACCTGCCTTTAAATCTCATCCTGCCAGAGGTAGACTCGCTAAATATATCGGTTTCAAAAGCAAATTCAATCAATCGATACTTAATATGCATGTGTGTACTCACAGTTTTTATGAGTATAGATTAATCTAACTGAAACAACGTCCTTCGGCACTCAGATGGCAGTTGCTCTGTCAATATTGGTGTTTCTGTAACAACTGGGACGTCAGAATGTGCGGAGGGAGATGCCGGTTCACTCAGACTTGAATTTCTTTTATTTTTGTTTATTTTAAACAAATAAGTCAATCCACAAACAAGTGGATACATTGTTTTTGTGATGTGTGTAGTTTCAACAACCACTGGTTGGCAAAGAGCCGCACCTATACGCCGTGTTTCTGGTTAAGACTTAAGTGATTCACAGCAACTTTTTGACGTGATTTCTAATAGTGATCGAGAAGTTAAACCACAGAGCTGCTGCACTCCCCTTTGCGTGCGGCTCTACACACCGTCTTATAGATATCGAAACAAAATCTTATTTTCAATGCAAATAATGCTTAATATCCACACCATAAAGACTGAGTGCAACCCCTTGGCTCCTTTGCAGTAGACTTTCACCACCACCACAACAGCTTTTCCCCTAAACCTAGTCTAGCATCCGTGTGTACGTTAACGTCATGGGCTTCAATGTCAATGCGCACAGCGTAGTATGGCACGGTATAACATACCTTCTCGTGGTTTGCTGAACACAGGCAAGGCACTATACGTTAATGTCTGCCGCAGAGATGACTCCTGTGTGAAATAGAAATAGCAAATATTTAAAGATTAAGCGCAAGTTTAATATGCTTTATGGAACGCAGTCCCCGAAATGCTATCGTCTCCTCTTACAGCGGTGCGTGCATAGAAACGTTAACTGGTAAATAAACTACTTGCGAAGATCCCTAATTATGCAAGCAACGCGAGGTGGTGGCGCACGGTCATTGGCCGATGAGTCTCATGCCATTCCTGTCCGTATGCGATGAACGTGTACGTGGTTGGTGGGAAGTTTCGTTCATAAACAATGCACGATAGGCGATGAGTTCAGTGCATATGCTAGTGACAGCAGCACATTCGCCATTACATGCAGCCTTTCAGACTACAACGAAAATATCCCTCCATCTCCCCAACAACCGCTTTTTTGGGGGTTTCTCTTCTGGGGGTTCAGGATTTCCTCTGGGTAGGCGTTATTTCCCCACAAAAACACTGTATAAAATTTAAGCTTTCAGATGTTTATACCTAACTTTAATCTAATTTTGATCTGATCTGACCGTAATGACGGTGGAGTTGGAAGGGTTGAAGTTTGTCAAGTTATTTTAAAGACTTACCTTCACTTATAGTTTGAGTTTTTGTGATCAAAAGGTTAATAGGTAGCTACATTTTGTACATGATAAATAGGGGACTCGCACATTAAGGATTAATGCTTGTGAGTTATACAACAACAGTATAGTGAATTATTCCTGTGATGAAATACACTGTATATTGTGTAACACATTTCTGGGAAAGTTTAAACATGGTACAAGGTTTATTTGGTATTTAATCTTGTGACACATGAACGAATGATAAGAAAACAAGATAAAGGAAATATAATTAGAAAATTAAATTTAAAGAAGATATAAAGGACTCTCGAACCCTAAGCCGAATTTGTGTCTAAAATAGCAATGTGCTTTATTTACGTGCTCGGGTACCGCCTGTCCATAAAAAATGCAGTATTCCAAATTCATCTATCCAGTTAGCTACTTTTCGCAAGTGGCTCTGTTTGTGACAACGTACAACAAATCCCAGTTCTCTGCTTGTTCCCCTTTCGACGTTAACTCATGATTTGTTATTAGTTGCTGTTTTTGGTCTTTACCACTGAGGAGAATGAGCGTCCACTTTCAAGCAGATATGCAAAACCGAGAAATCTCCAATACTTAAGAGCAATCTGGTGTTCAAAATGAACGCGCTTGCTAACCTTGAAATACATTGGATGCATCCAGCTGCTTTCGCTCCATTGCTCCAAAGACTTATGAGACTGCACATTGAAGGTCAGATTCCACGAGCAAGTCAACCGGTGCAAGTGCCGTACCAATTTTTAATATCTACTGCAAGCAGGCAGGTGGCTCCATGCTTGGCTTGTGGTATTCAATGGGACTTACTTTGCTCGGAAGAAATGTTGGTTCAGGAAAGAGCTGGTTGCTTTCGGCCCAGTTCTTTGACTTTCTGCTCTCGTTGCTGCGTGACTTCGAAAGATGAACTTCTCAGGACCTCTCAGGAGGTGATTCGCTCACACTCCCCGTTCATTAGAATCAGCCAACTCCACACAAAACTAGCATTTCTCCCGAGTAGAATAACAAGCAGATGATAAAATATATTCACAAAGTGGTGTACATAATGACAAGTATCCAGCTTAATTTGTTGCTGAGTTTGATGAAATCGCTCGGGTGCACGAGTCGGATCACTCATACAATCAGCAGGTGGGAAGAAAATCTGCCGTTACTGCATCATAAAGGGGGTTCATTTTCGGAATGAAAAAATAACGCTTTCATGATTCCTGAGTCCCATATCAAGCAGCAGTTTGTGAATGGTTGGATCGGGAGACGTTACTTGAGCAGAAGTCTCAATTTGTATCGGTGTGTGGCTTCTGAAAAATCCACTTTTAATCGTAATGGCGTATTACCTCGGTGTTTTCGGAGCAATGCGCAGGCTGTACTTTCGAAGTGCGTCTATGAAGTGCATGGCCTTAAGGGGAAATTATAAATTTGGGTAGGCCTACTACTGTGGTTTTCATAGCTGCAGTAGGATTTTTGACAGTGAAGTTTGTTTTCTGCCTTGGCAAAACCATTAGTTTAATATATTTGATTTTATCTACCATCTTCAAGATTAATCTCACTGAAGTATAGACTTCAGAATGAATTAAACGTAATTTCAATACTTTTCTCCGAGTACAACTTTTTGGAGAAGATTCATCACGATTTCCAGTGCGTGTAGGCCAAAACCTAGAGAACTTGGGAGCAGTAAGCAGTTCCCAGAAAATACGGTGACGCGTATGCATTACTTGACAGAGGATTCTTTCAAGGAAAGTTTTATTTGCTAGGTAAACTTCAGGAGAATAGACACCACGTGCGCATGTTTAGTTCACAATTTCTACACCTGCGCCTTGACAACCTGGTAGAGTTGCCAAGTACCCGTTAATATGGCTGTGACAGTTGATAATACCTATATTAACTTCTGACGTTCGTACTTCAAAGGTTATTGTTCAGTCATGCTAAATAAGCGCATGACCATTACTCAACCAGCATCATTAGCTAATAATTGTTTTAATTAATCTGTGCTCATCACAGGCGATATTCATTCAGGGGATTATTTTGATAGCAAATGAATGCTGTATTAGCACAATGAAACAATTTCATTGTTAAAATTTGTGTCACATATTAATCCATCATAAGTCACTTTTACTTGTTACAAAACGTAACTGGTTGAAGAACTTGTTGAAGAATGTACATTGTAGTACAAACCTGGACGACGCCGTATGAGAAGTTATACTGTATTTACGGGTTGAACACTAAGAAGTGCATGGAGAATACAGCCTTTAGCAAAACAAGTTGAGGTTCTTCACCGTGCATACACTCATTCCCTTGTACATTGACGTCCACGCATGTTCAGTCCATAAACGACGTCGGTTGATCGACATCCACAACTAACCACGTTACGTACTGTCACCATTCTAACGTTGACAGTTTTGCGACTGGGTCTTTTCATTAATCCGGATTCCCGCTGCGGGAGTGTTTTCAAAAGCTGTGTTGATAACCTTCGCTAGAAACACGGGAGACGGGGTGATCGAAGACATCATCCTCTGTGAATCTCATTGTGCCGCTGAAAACCGCGTCTCTCGTCGCACACATTTTGTGCGGTATTGTTGGGAATGATAAGTGTTCTTGTTTTCGCTTGTTTTCTTTTTTCAATTATTAATACAAGATTGACAAAAACAGATAAGCAATGCATTGATCCCGATATGAACCAAACACTCAACATCTCCTCAGTCAAGCCATTAACCAATCAGCGACCCCACAGTTCCGTCAAAACAGTTCTTCACCTGATAATGTATATTCATTTTTTTCAATGAGATATTTTTAAAGCAATACCGAAAACAATGTATTACCAGGGTAAAAACACCTCTGTAAAGTGAAAAGTTTCACAGAAAGCGTTTTTTTAAGTTTCAAAGTTCAGGAAAGAGCACTCGAACATGGACCTACATAAAGCTATTGTGGTAAAATACTCCTAAATTAGTCAGCATACACATTTCAATTTTACCGTAACGAATTCAGTCACAACAAATCTTATTGATCGAGGGCTGAAAATTCCTCTGCGCTGTTTAAACGAGTGACATTTGAGAAGAGCAAACGTCCACAAATATGAGAATTGCAACGTTGATGTTTTTCTTTCTGGTTCAAGTTATCTTATAATAACAGTTGGCCTGATATGCCAAAGCCGAATATCTAAAAATTCAACCACGATATTTGCCATCAACAGCTCTTGAAGCCTGTTGGTTTGGAGGACAGATTTGTTCGCCGTTTTTTTCTTCACTTATTACAAGAAAAGAGGCGCGTTAATGTTTACCTAGAAGAAGTTAAGTAACTAACAAGGAAGAAGTTTGGGATGGCGGCTGTAAGGTGAAACACATTCTTTTAAGGAGCTTACAGGTTCCAAACAATTCCAAAAAGGAACCAAATTTGATCAGGAGCACAAATAAATGGCAAGGTTCTAACAGGATATTCTTGACTTTGTCCTCCTAACAAACTTGGAGGGTTTATGGGGGATGCCTGTTTACAAGTATAATGCGTCTATACAATTTGAAAATGGTATAGACAATTAAATTTGTTTTTACAAAGTTTAACCCCCCCCCCGTCTGAAAAACAGATTTTGTTCACATGAATATTTCGGAGAAAAAGACATTTAAGTAGAAATATTAGCAAAAAGTCCTGTGACAGTCCTGTTAGAGCTGTTTATTATGCTACGTCAGAAGTCACAGGTGACTTTATAAGGTGAACGTGTGGTGTTGAACAGCGCTTTAATGGTACCATTATTTACATGAGTGTATCTTTTTTATCTTTAAGGAAATGCAAAATAAAGAGAGTGTAACAATTCAAGGCTCCTTAGAAATGTTTATAAGACAACAAGACAATTAAGAAAGAGTATAACAGACGACAAAATGCTAAATAACAATTTACAATAGCTAACAAACAAAATATTTGTAGTGTATTCGACCATTCAGGTAATGGAACCGGTACGAAAATAAGGTTATGTTGTTGTCTTGACTACAGATTTAATGTGTCCTCGCACAATTTTAAGATTCAAAGCTTAACATTGGGTTAAATTCTAGCAGACCGACTGAACATACTTTAAATGCAGTTTGATATAAGCCAATTAACTTACATTTACTGTCCATAGTAAAATCTTTTAAACGTCTTGTAACTGAGACAGACAATATTTAGAAAAAGCACTCCCACCTAACCTTACAGAACCAAACGCTTTTTTGTTTTGCTACCACCAAAGAAACTTCATACATGGAAAAAATCATTTTTTTTTCAAAATTACCGTTATAGCATAAAGCAAAAATCAATTTTAAATCTATTAAAGAGGGACTGAGTGTTCAGCATATATTTAGATATGAATATGCTGAATTCATTGTTGAGAGGGTACTTGGTTTCACTATAAAGCTTAAAAGAAGGCACGCGAGGTTTACTAAATTATTGTCAGAGATTAATGAGACCAGAAGAGTGGAGAAAAAAAAAATCAAGAATTGTGGGCCACATACAACATGTACCAATGCGCTGTAAAAGTTACTTCAAAGACATTAAATACAATACTCTTTATGCATAGAGTACTGGCGAAATACCTGTGAGACTATCGTCTTTTGTTAAGAATACAAAACACATATCTGCACGACATCTATTGGTGCGATCTTGACATTCCTTGTTACAAATCAAACAATACGACTCCTGGGGCCTTAAATATCGCCAAAGGAAACTAAAGGAAAAGGCACAACGTAAGAGGCCCATTTACCAAGACAATTTTCAGCGTGTAACTCCCACAGCTTTGCTGACCTATGACCATTTCAACGTTGATCATTATGTTAAAAGGATGGAGGACAATATTGCCATGTCGCATTTGTTGATGTAAGGCTGTTATCCGTGTTGTTGCAGTAACGTAAAGATTTATATGCAAAACGTTTATGCTTTGCACACAGAGGGATAAATTGGAGCGCTACAAAAGTCTGCCGATGTACCTGTTTCAAATTCAAATTGGAAAGCGAGGTAAGAAGAGTGGATATCAAACCAATCTTCCAACTCTCCCCCCCTCTCTCTATCTATATATATCTCCTGAACAATTTCCACAGTTTGATAGATGCAAAAATGAGACGTTCGATAAAGTAATCTAATCTTTACGGTGAAACAAAGAAGTTATTTTTGGAACATTCCTTGCAATTAAAAAAATACAACATCACCTTTCCTCTCTAAATGTATTTAATTAATAAAGAAATTTACCGTATATTCTTTGTTGTTCATCCTAATTGAAATGTTGAGGTTTACCAACGGTGAATTTGTGCCATTTAAGAATGGGAGTCTAGATTAATTGCTTAATCATTTGTGCATCTTATTTGTCGAAAATTCCAACCACAATCATGTTCCCAGCGGCTTTTTAGTGTTCTCAAAGGATTTATGTCATGAGGCCCAGTTCACACAAACTGTATGACTCGTCCACTTGTAAACAGCATAGCAATGAAATGCATAATCATCTTCCTGTCGCAATGACACAATGACAAGGACGTCGATCAGAAACTTCCAGTATGGGCTATTTCCAGTCAGCGCCAAGCCAATTTTAACGATTGCCACCTCCCTCGGGCAGAAACCACGCAAATGATGGCAGCTGAGCATGCGCCAGCTCGACCTGCTCAAACGAAGTCAGAGATAGAAGCGCTGAGTGCATCCTCGGCGACGTCGCGCCGAACGTAGAGACGATTTCATTGGATGACGTCCGACTGGAGCAGACGGCTCTTTTTATCATCTCCCGTTGCACCACGGCGAAAGAGCAAATATATACGTGTAAGTGCTCGAGAGCAGGACCGTACTAGTTTGAACAACACAGAAGACTGCGCTTCCTTACGGAGAGACGTGTGAAGGAATAAACGGTAAGTCGTTTAGTCGTGCCATTGAGACCAGTGTCGGTCTCGCTAGTCGGAGTTCACGATCTTGCCAAGGGTGTTTATCGCTAAAGTATGCCGGAGTTGAAGAAATGTTCAAATCTAACGACTTTAAAATTTGTATCGGTTTGTCGGGGTTTTTTTGCGGTTACTTAGTTTCATGAATTTTTTGCCCTACTCCGGAAAAAAGTAAAGGATGTTGGTTTGGAGAAAAATGGAGAAAGTTGTAACACGAATACACAAATCTGCCAGATTTTAACAAAGTGTTCTAAACCATAAGTATTGTTTTACACGCCAAAAAGATGTTGGCTGTTAATTGTTTGTGATGTGAAGATATCCTGGTAACTAATCCTTACGTGTGACTTAAATTAGTAAATGAAAGATCGATCATCCCTACTTGACAAGGTGATTTCAAAATTTCCATCTGTCCTTTTCTGTATTATTCCCTCTCGTAGGTATTTCCATCTTTTATCATAACAGGTAAGCAGAGAAGGATTCAACCTCAAAATGTACACATATTTTTCACAGAAATATTAGGATTCCATTGGACGCCTTACGTCTTCTGTTGGAAAAAGAAAAGAGTCAGTCTGTCGTAGTGTGCAAGTGCTTAAATTTTCACACAAATTGCCTTCAATAATTGCCCTTTTCAAATTTGACAACCTTGAAGATGTGAAGATGGACAAAGTGCGGATTTCCCTGCTTGCGGTAATGCATCGAAAAATGTCAAACATCGTTTTCGCATCGCAAAGAACAACATAAAAGATGAGGCAGAACCCGAGGATATTTACCATCTAGAAATAACCTTAGTCTATTTGAATGGCGTTATTGGTCGTATGCATTTGTCCCCTTTACCGTCCTAGCTTATGTTGTGGGTTACATCCAAACCCCCTGCCACTAGATGGCCGATCCCCTGCGGGTAGAACTTGTAGTCATTTGCCTCTCGGTGTTGCGATGGCTTAAAACGCCGGGACACGACACACCAAGCCCTACCCTGGGGTATCGCAGTTGGCTGTCCCATCTCGGGGTAGCCAGTCACGCTCGCTGATACTAAATTTCACATCTTGATCTTAGACTGGGGTAAGTCTTACGTTGTTGGACGTTAAATTTTCGGTAAGATTTTTAACATGGTAAAGACGCAAGTGTAGATCCATAACTTTCTTTTTTGGGGGGCCGGGAAAAGTTTCTCCGGGGTCTAGATACAATGCATGGCATTTCTTTCTGTGATCTCTCAGAGAAAGAGGCTAAAATATAGGGCTTTTTATACGCTTTGGAAAGACAGAAAAATAAAATACCAGAAGTCTTGTTTTCTCGCATTATATTTAAAACGAAAAACTTGCCCCTTTGTAGGAGCAATGTGCAGACGTCGTAGATAGGGTAGATTGTATATCTGTTACTAACTGAAAAAGAAAAATCAATCGGTGCAAATAATATGCACGATGAAAATTCTCAGTGGAATTAGGAGCTATGCTGAATGATGACTTTGGCCAAGTGACGATTTCAGCAGATTTTCAGACACGACACGTTATTTCCTGTTTTACAGCAACGTATCCTGCAGCAATAACTCAAACTAATCTCAAACTAACGAAAAGAACCCCGTGAATAATAAGCATAAACTTCATTGTGGTTTCGTGTTTAACAAAATAATAATATAAAAAATGGCACATAAAAACGATGAATAGGATAATAGGAAAATTTCCAAATTAAAAGTGCCCAAAATGGTGAAAATATTTTAGGGAGGCAACAAAATTGAACAAGAAATGAAGAAAACTGTTAATTTCAACCACTGAAGTGTGCTTAGGCTACAACATAAATGTATAACAACCATCCTTACATTGCACATTAGGGAAACACGCCCTCTAGCGTTGTTAATACTGGTGTTCAGGGCTTTAAAAATTGGCCTAACGAAACAAGAGTTAAATATGAATAAGAGTTCAATACAAATGAACACTTTGCGCAGAACTGTAGAGTGCGACAAGTCTTGTAAAGCGTAGAGGCCAATCATGACGGCGTAATGTCGACATTGATCCAAGCAGTGTAGTGCATCGTGAGTTCGATTGAATCCAGTTGACTCAGGTGCCCCGTCTGCTACAAAGGCACTTGTCCTGAAAACTTAACGGTCTCATGGGATCTCCCACGCACTATTTTTGCAACAAACATCACAGTGCACCTGCCAACTTAAATCGTAATTGTAAAGAGACTTATTCTAACCTGATTTATTCATTAATCAATCGTCTCTTTTTTATCTTTTCATTCTATTTCTTGGCGATGTGTATGCTTCTTTTGCACATCTTCTAGTTCTGTTTCTGTGTCTGCTAAAATACAAGCGCAAGTCACTCTCCTCTGAATGAAACTGTGAATAGTGAAGACGTTTCCATTGGGGCTTGGTCATATTCCGTTACGGTAATGATTGTTCCACTCTGTTTTTCTCTTTTCAAAATAAGACCGCAGTCAGTGAAAAGTAAAGACGTAAAACAAATAGCTGTATGCAAAACCTCATCGTAAAATATTCTGAACATTTGGAGCGACAGAAATATAGTTTTCGCAGTTTGAAGCACATTGTTATAGCAGTCAAAATACCTGATTTTTTTACATAGTGTTGGACAAGTTCTGATCCTTAAATCAATTATTTATGCTTCTTAGAATTATCTTATGCTGCCTCTTTTTGGTAGAAAAATATTCAAGGGCTTTTCGCTCGGAGCGTTGCATGAGCCTAGACTTGAACACCTTTACCGTTCCGAAACTCGCCGGCGTATTTTGAGGGTAATAACGTTAGATGAACGTGTGTCGCTACTACGCGTGATATATATCGATTTATGGACTGCTTTTGCGACTTTTTTTGTGAAACGCGGTGTTTCTTAACAAATTGACGGGGACGCATGAGTTATTGTCATTTTGTTTTACGCTAGGGCTTGGTTTTTAAATACTAATTACAAACCCCAATTCTAATGTTCAATATCGGCCATGGATATTGATAGTGTAACACTAACAGAACAATTTGCAGTGTGGAAATGTGCACATTTGACAACATACACTGCCGTAAAGATTTAGCTTTCACGAGAGATGAATTGAGATTCACGGACTAGGAGATTTAAAGTTACATTGTTTGACTCAAGAACATTTCCAATGAAAAACTGAAGAAGTGTTAAAAATTGATAATTTTTCCTTTAAAGGCCACTATAACTCTCATCGATTATTGATTTTCATTTTAGTCGTTTCATTATTTGGGAATTTTTCGGAATTTGTCCATCATATTCAAGTTTTAGACGCAGTGTTTGATATATTTACAATATTCCATCATCAATTTTCCATCAAACTAAAAAGTTTTGTCGCCTCAATGTTTTCTTTAATTTATGTTACCAGAAAGTTTTATTTTTAAACTTTATTTGACTTGGAATGATAATTCCCTCAAACAATTCTGAAAGAGACCATTTAATGTCAAATCACTTACAAACAATGAAATAAAGGAAAACGGGTCTATTTATCCCCAGTAACTAGTTACTTTCACACAGGCGATCATTTGCCATCTTTAAGGATCATATTTTTTATTCGTTTTTACACTTTTAAACCATACCATAATTCTGTCACAAGCGACTGGACACGTTCACTATTTTTAAAATGATATCACAGCAAACCTGTTTTCTTGTTATTCTGCGACCCCGAAATAACAGGCTTAAGTTCCTGGACCGTCGACCTCTAAACGTTTCCACGATAAAAATGTGCTTACATTATCTTGTCAACAATGACATGGAAATGAATGTGGCAGCAGGTGCCCCACCGACAGGCAGGATTCTGCCATTAGAATATGTTGACACGGCTTTCGCGTTTATGCTGTTAGATTAATTAGGTTACAAAGTACAATTTGGAGGTTTACGCGGTGTTCCCAGACAGACAAGCGCAAAAGGGGAAAACAGAAAAGGCGAGAAAAAATGAATAATTCTGATTTTAAAGCATACAATTCTAACACTTCTACTGTTAAAATATTGGTAGCAGAAGTGCCAAAATTGTTTCCAGAATCAGTATTGCGGAAAATAGGTGTGCTTTTATACCGATACGTTAACTATTCAACTTGGGTAAATTCGAACTGTTTGGGGTTCTGCCACACTGTCAGCAATTCTCAGCGAAGATTTGTGTTCACGTAAACCAGACGTGGCCTTGTTTGCTGAGATTGTATTCCGGAGCCAGCCCACGAAAAAAACGGGTGAAAAAACTACTTGACGGCAAACAAGGAATGTGAAGGAATTTGTCACAGATTATACCGTTCCTATCAAATGTAACAAACTGATGGTTTCCCTCCTTTCTTGTCCTTTCCCCTGGCTAGATAACATCAGTGTCACCCCTGCTACATATACGGCCAGACAGATTAAGCTGAGGAGAGACGAAGGCTCCAACCAGAAGAGTGTTTGTCGGTGACTCCACCGAGCACTTGCCCCAGTTTCTTCATTAATTGTGAACCCCAACGAAACAATAACTGTTGATCAGCTAAACACCAAGACCACTTTGACCCTACAGTATATCCCTCCCCCGTGCGTTGGTTTGTTTCTTTCGTTTGTCCTTATCCCTAAAGATGGCCACACCCAGGAGACTGTTGTGCCTGTTATTCCCACTGGCCCTAGCGTGTTCTGTAGCGCTGGCGGCGCCGGCAGTCGATCCTAGGTCGGCGACCACGAACACAAACGCTGCCCCCGCGCGAGGCTCGGGCTCCAAGCTCCTGTACCGGGACGCCGTGGAGGTTGTGGACAGCATGCACGAGTTCCTCAGCACCCTGAGCGAGTTCGAGGAGGTGAAGGCCGGCGAGGGGGCGCGGGAGAAGGAGATGATACGCTACGGAATCCCAGCCCGGTCTAAAAAGGAAAAAGTAGGGTTCCAAATGCCGGGCTGGAGGAAAAGACGACGTCGCAGCACGGTGGAAGAGGACTTGGTCTCAGCTGCCTACTTTGGACAGCTGGATGAACAAGCCAACGTCATGGTCAAGGCAATCCATACGTTTTTGGATGATTTGCAAAAGGTAAGTCACCAAATCCTCATAGTTCCTATCAAGTGAACTTATTTGACATGACTTTACGTGTGAATTTCCTACGTAAATTTCAATGGCATAAATAAAAACTTGTTTCGACTCATTAAGCCGTGGGCAACGGTACAGCGTAGGAGACGCGATCAAACCAATATGCTTTGCTCGTAGTAGATACTTATCATGGTTCGCCGGGAATCTTGAACCAGCATTTGAAAGGCCATGATTGTTTACTGGAATACATTAGAATAGTTTGTAACAAGACCAAGCTTCCTTATATCAACTGAGGATGTTAGAAATCTATGCTTACTTGTGAGAAACGATCTGCGAGAGAAGCAACAACAGGATCATGACTGGAAAGGAGTTAGTCAAGTAAAGCCTGGTTTCCAAGTCGTCGTTTGTAACGCAGACGTCTGCAAGACGTGAAGACGCAGACCCGAACGGAAGAGACAGTGCATAACATCAGTTGAAAAAAATGGCACCCGAAACTCCGTGATATTTTGCAGGAAATACCATTTTAGATTGACTGTAACGCCCCACAATGCCAAACTTGTACTCTAGTTTCATGCATTTCATTGATGGCCAGCAATTTACTTGATCATAAGGGTGTAATATTTAAGCATTGAGAAGAAAATGAGCAAAATTCTTGGAACGAATCGAGAGGGGCATCGTTGCACGCCTTCCGTGCCAGCTTGCGTGTTTGTATGCGGATACCACGGATACTCGACGCAGACAATCGGTGAAGTTGAACCTGACGATTATTCGCGGGCTGGTTTGCGTTTGGCTAGGTGTCGTCGGCGACACCTCCGTTTGACATGTCTCCAAATGTCCGCGTTGCAGTTTGAGTCTTGATTGAATTACTTTCTGCGTTTATTGAGTCAATATGGAAAGCAGGCTTAAGAATGCAGTCAATCGAAATTGAAAAAAATTTCGAACATACGAATATTCAGCACAGTCCTCATGGATCCCTTGTATTCTTTCATGCCATTCACTAACAGTAAACTGACGAAGGAAGATTATTGCATGCCCTGCTATTTGGATGTTTTAGTCAGGGACCTGTAATGTCCCATTGGTTAACAAATCACCTGGGACTTGACGCCAGTTTCATTGAGCACTTCAGATTCCAACTGAACTTTGCCTCTGGAAGTACAGGTGTAATCAATTCCTGAACAGTTATCGCTTGTAACAGGCCGTTATTGTAGAAGGTAACCACCGGGTTTACTGGCCTGAACGCTTAGAACACTGGTTCATTTCCGTAAAAAAGGCGTTAGTGGCGTCAAATGTGTCTACATTAGTAAGTTGATCATGAGTCTAAAGGTGTTTCGATTCTCTTCCGCTTTGTCTGCATGAAAAATGCAAAGGTCAGGCCATCTCCGACTTACGAACACTTGAGCCTAAAGTTCTCAACTCTTTTATCACAGGCCTATGTCGGGCCACGTTGCAAACACCGCGAGACGCGGGAAACTCAAACCCTCGAGGACATGTAACGTAAGGCGTGCACTGGCCACGTCAGAATTACAAATAGTGTAAAAGTAGACGCCTCTGTGTTCGTTGGAGGCAGCAAGCCTACCGCGGTGTTGCGCACGCGGATGGCTTGGCCACCTTCTTGAAATTTGTTTAGGAACTGGAGAGTAGACACTTGTTCATTTCCCACCGCAAATCTGGCGCCAGAATCCTCCCCAAATGAAGATTTCTCGTTTGTCAACCGGCGTTGGAAGAGACTGTGGGAAGAAGGTTTGCGTGTGCGCGCATCGATGTGTTTAAATAACAATTTTGCACGATCGATTTTGAGGAGAGTATACAGGCGGGGAAGTATGTTGAACTGTGTTGGACTTGATACAATGATGAATTGTCTAGATCCAAATACCTCACGAACCAATCAGTTAAAGAGCAGTCATCTTGAAAGATAACAAAAAGGTAGCATATTATTCTTGTTAACCGTTACAAGTCCACCCCTTTTACCACAAAGAGGGACGATCAGAGCGCCTCTTAATGGCCTCAGGATAAAGGCAGAAATATTATCGTGAGTCATATAAGCCGTTTTACTTTTTATGGTGATGCACTGAAAACGTTGTGAAGCCATAACTTACAGCAGTAAAGCTGAAAAGGGCTGATTATTTGTCCCAGGAACACACCATAGTCCCTTAATGTTTGTCAGCCACAATAGGTGCTATTTTGCTCGATGAGTTGAATCGGAAATTGAAAATATATGACTCTTTGGCATTCTCATTATTGGACGACATGGGGGGTCATTGTCTGCGGGTTGTGGACTACTGCACCTTATCGGATATACTCCTATAATACATGTGTACGGGAAGGTGGGGCTACTGGACCACTTGAGCACATTGATTCTAACCATATTCAATAATCCTGGAAAAGGATAAAACTACTCTTAAAACATGACCAAAACACTTGTTTATTTATTACAGCTGAAATGAATTACATTAATAAAACGTATGAATATTAACTCATTAAATTTTTTTACCTGGGGCAAATGAACCACATCAAAAAACCTTAAAACTTGCCACCAAAAGAGTACGAAATGAATGTTGGAATCAGTAGGCCTACATTGATAATAAAACACTGAAATTGGCAATCGGAATTATCTCAGAAGCACCAGAGTTCAATTTAAAAAAATTAATTAGAAAATTCCTTTACCTTTCCTCCAGTCAGGTAATTTCTGGTTTGGGGGATGTTAAGCTAAATATGGAGTTAGTTGGTTTGAACATTTTTATTATCCTAAATCATGATTTGAAGTTTATTTTTTAAGTTTATTTATATTTTTTCACTTGGGCCTCAATTTATGTTCAGGTTAATCTCTGAAAAAATAAAAAGTTTAAACGCAAGTGGTCAATTTCCTAACCTTTTAGTTTAATTTGGTCTAAGAGTGGGCCAGTTGCCCTGATGACCCACTTGCCCTACCCTCCTTTACGACGTACCGCCTGATTTTAAAAAAATCCATCTTTGAAGCATGCTGGTAATATATTATCGCATATTGTGACACTGGTGTTACGCTAATAAGTGAAGCCTGAGTCGATAACACATTGAAGTTGGCTTTTTGGCCTTTAATGAAAAATTAATAATTTAAGGTACAAATTATGGTAGTAAATTAAAGAACCTTTCAAAATTGCTCTTCTCAAACAGGAAACTGACTGGAAGTACCATCAAGGATTCGAACCACATACCTCCTCAATGCTTATCCTTTCCCTTATCCACTGCATGTCGCAAGCCAGCTCGACCAAACTCCTTTTCTTCCCTTCTGTGCCCAGGGCCCCAAAGAACATGCGGCAGCTGTTACATGTTTCACAAAGCCTACTTTTACCGGCACTCTTCAAAAGCAGCAGTATACTTTTAAAAGCCTGGTTTATTATCAGCACTGGGTAGTCGGTTCGGATGATACGATTTTTTGCCTCTCGAAAACGCGCAGACGCCGCGTGATTAGGTCCAGGCGCAAGAGAGACTGATTACTGGTGGGTCAAATGTTCATGGAATTAGTGATTCGGCCTGTTTAAAGATTAATTTCCCTTTTGTCGTACACCAAAGTCAGGTTTGAACCTGTATCGTATGAGGATCCTTACGCAAATCTTTTGGCCTTTGTGTGTACGGCATCCTTCTCTCCATCCTTACGCAAATCTTTTGGCCTTTGTGTGTCCGGCATCCTTCTCTCCCAACCTTCTTTAACGTACTCGCTTTGGTCCTCTTATATTTTTCCAATATCAAATTATCATATCATAATCTATAACATTATGCGTGCGTCCACCGTAAGTATCCACGCTTGATTTACATTTTATTTCTCACTCTACTGCCTCAGCATATTTTTATTCTCAACTGGTAAGTCTGGCGTCTAGGCAACCCTCGTCTTGCCACAAATTGATATTTTCTGTGTTTGCTATCTCATGTGGGCGGTTGCAATATTTTCTGAATCAAATTCGGTTTGCATCTGTTTAAATGACGGTGGGTGCATTCAGGGTGGATGCATTTCTTGATTAAATTGGGATTTGAAAATAGTCACCAAACTGGGGTAGTAGTAGGTGAAAGAGTGCTCACAAAGTGAAAACCCATTCGAATAACTTCTGAATATGAACAAGGAAAAATGTGGGTGTAAGGCCAATGTATGTACTGTTATCGTGCGAAATAATGTCAAACCCACCTGTTACATCCCAGCCGCACGGCTATACTTGGTTACGTCGAGCCTGGCATCATTCCAATGTAAATCGTCACATTATCCACGGTGATGGATGTTCATCAAGGTACGATTACCGATTAACGCCTCAATCAATGCTGGGACATTCATTCTCCATCGACCCCCCCCACACACACACACACAAGGGCGCCAATCGCTTGCTCTGCAGCTGCCCTCCCGTAGGGACGAAGTTCGCAGCAGCCCTCAGTATACATGAGCAGGCGAGACAAACATACGGCATTTGCAGCGGTAACGTGTGCCCGATCGATCCAGCGGGCCCTCGGAGATTTCTCGGGTCTATCTGCGATGACACCTTGGTCTCAAGGGCCGGCCATCGATTAACAGGGTGTTAGGAGCTGCGGCGTTGTGGCCTTGGAGGAACGCCGCGTGCATACTGAGCACAAATCGTAATGATCTGAATTGCAAAATCTTCGGTGTTAATTCGGACGGGATGAGATGAAAAAGCCTATCCTTTTAACGACTTACAATGAATGTGAATTAGAAAAACCCTTAAAGGAATGCCCAGTGAAGTGCTTGAGTTGCCACTGCGTGTATATTTTAATCACTAAATCAAGCTGTTAAAGTTCCAACCAGAGCTGAGGTATACTATCAATGCACGTGCTTTTAAACTCTCGAAATAAAAACATGTACCTATGTGAAACTATAAGAAGAAGAAAGTCCTTAGGTTCACCACTTTACTCTTTTGCAGACTGTCGAGATAAACATTCTCTTCCTGCACCGAAAATTGCTTCTACATAGGGAGTACGAATCTTCCAATTTGCAACCCCTCATTATCCTGAGACGAACTATTAGTTCGCTTATGCATTAAAGCAATTTTCTTGTCAATGGGAAGTCATTTGATAGCACATGTACCTTAGCTTGTAGTGATGCGTAGCTCATTGGAAAACAGCAGTTTAAAAATTGCATCTTCACTGCTGCGAAAATTGAGTACCCGGACACTTTTTGTCAGGTAAAAATGATACGATTACTCCAAAAAATTAACTCAAATTCCCTAGAATGTCTCCCATGTTGTGCTTATAT
Organism: Acanthaster planci; assembly: GCF_001949145.1. Next base: position 182,845 of record NW_019091607.1, on the reverse strand, counting down.
AGCTGTGGTGTAGCCGGGGGGCGGGGGCACGTGCCCCAGCCCCCCCCCGGTAAAAAAACGGATGAATGGATATTGAACAAGGCTAACAAAAACTTGCCCCAAAATACCACACCACTGAAAGCTGGTGCCCCCCCCCCATAAGATGCTGATGCCCCTTTGTGCCCCCCTAATAAAATCCTAGCTACGCCACTGGTAAATTGCCCTCAAAGTGACCCGTTGAATAATGTACGGTACGCTCCTTAGGGACTTGCTTTCATATCTGGATGAAATCTTTGTATAAAGTTTAACCGCTTCGGACATTATGCCGTCCTCCGCGGTCTGCTAAAATGAAGTCAATTGTGGCTGTCGGGCGTATTGATCGGAGAGACGTGGATTGTCTATTGGGGATAGATAACAAGTTAAGAAAGTGATCCCTGTGCATCGGGAACTCAAATTAATTCTTCCTGTCCAAAACCAAAGAAAAATATACTTTTATCCCCGGGGACACGGGGTCTATGTGGAGATGGAACAGTTGTCTAATAACGTTGAGGGTGTGGGGCAATCTTTTTCTTCCTACTTTTTTTTTCCTTTTCCTGGGCGTCCTGCCACGCCGAATTAGCTGCAAGTAGGAGGAACTTTTCACCCACGCGGAACCATCTGAGAAAACATTGCTGTCGGCACAACAACAATCGCGCCCTGTGATCAGTATCGTATTAATTAAACAAATTGATTCGAGTTGCTGGGCATTTCGGAGCTGTGCGTACTATCAAATGGGTTTCTCTCTGCGAGGCATAACATTCCGTTGTAAAAAAAAAGGCGTTAAGATGACACTGGCTTTTTCACATACGCCCCTACGTCCTTTCATTTTCTTTAAGTTGACGGTTACTGAACACTTCGTGTCGTGTTTTACGCTCAGTAGGGTGTTGTATGTATTTCGTGTTTTTTTGGCAGGCAAGGATGGACTCTGTTTTGCATGAAGTTATTCATTAATGGGATGCCTCTTGTTGAAAGAATGGATCACTGCAGGTTTTAAGGATACTGGAGAAAGATGTTTCCAGGATTCCTCTTGGAAGATATTCGCACTGCAGGCAACATGAAGATAAAAAATGTGACGCGATATTAAACCACGCTTTGATCCTGTCTTTCAAACAAACTTATTGTGACTTCTGAAAAAAATCCTTTTACTTAAATAAATACAGTGACATTTACCAGTTTCAAGGAATGACGTCAATACTTGTACCTCCTGAGTTTCTGTCACTTGAGCAAGATTGCCCAATTTAATATACCCCATTCGCTATAAACTGTCACTAATCCCAATCACGTGAACTAATGGTTAGTGGAAACATTGCAGTTATAGTCTAATGTCAATATTAAGTTCTCCGGTAGTCGTTCTCGTTTTTATTGATAGACAAGCAGGGTCAACTCCAACTTCAACTAGATTTGGTAGTATGAGCGTTGCTCTATATCTTGGGTTACCCAAATTGTTTGCAGGGAGCTTTGGGGGGGACAGAGTTGTATAGCCATCCACTTTTTATATGCCTTCTGGAAATGTCCCCGCCCACTAAATCACATTTCATGCTAATTATTCAGATTTTTCATCAAGCAAACGGTTGGTCACAAAATAATGGTGCCTGGCCACTGTAAGGCACGTGGAAGACAAAGGAAGCAGTACGAGGGGACTATAGGAGACACATGCTGCCCCCATTAGACATTTTTGTTCCCTAGTGCCCCCTTTCAAAATGTCAATGCTATTTAAATTATTTGCCTTAAAGGCACTCTGAGCCCCCTTCAGATTAATAAGGAACTTCGACGTGCCTGCTGCCGAAGAATGAGTTGTAGTAACACTACCGGTAGCGGGGTAACCTCTCCACAAGTCGCCCCTTTTATTACGAGCGCAAGTCAGTAGCGTGGCTAGGATTTTACTGGTGGGGGGCACAACTTGAGGGGCACTAGCATCTTATGGGGGGCACCAGCTTTCAGTCGTGTGGTTTTTGGGGCAAGTTTTTGTTAGCCTTATTCAATATCCATTCCTCCGTTTTTTCAGTGGGAGGGGCCACCGGGAATTTGTGGGGGCACGTGTCCCCTCCCCCCCGGGCTACGCCACTTCGACTTCTTCACAAAGACCGGCTCATACTTGGAGCAAATACAAAAGTGGAGTGAATCGAACATCATAAACGTTTGTGGCGAACTTCGCCGAGGTGGAAATCTTTTGAACTTTTACTGATATACAGATTTGCAGGACACACAATTTTGATCCGGCGCGACAAACTTGCCCTCGCGTTTGCATTCGTGCGAAGCATCACCCGGCCCTTAGGACGATTTAATTCGACAAAAACCTAAACATGACTAAGTTGACTGAGATTAGAAGACCGTGAAATGGAAAGAGGAGTTGATATTTAGTCATGAGTCACCATTATCGTCAGGCTTCGTGTATGCACAAAAGGCCTGCTGGCGCTGAACTCCACTACTCGGCGAGAAGATTGGAGCATACACTTCTGAAGATTGGTGTGAATAGTTTCAAACTCTTTTTTCGGTTAAAACACATCTAGTCCCCTCCCTTGCCCTGGTCCGAATCGATTTTCAATTAGTTCTGAAGTGGCACTACTACAAAAGACGTTTATATTTTCAGTAAAAAACCAGATGTCTCAAAAAGTTGCCACGGCACGAACCCCTCCAGATTCGTGTATATAATATGGAAAATGTCAACAATTCCAACTCAATGAAGTTATGAACATGTAAAATAAAAAGCTTGGACCATTATCAATGTTGTCTTTAGGTTAGCGTTTATTTTTCGGGGACCACTCTGATAACAAGAAAGCAGACTTGCTTTGTGATGTTTGGTTATTAAATTCTGTGCTTTTCTTGATGTCAAAATTCACGAAAAACATACATATATGCATAGCATAATAAAAGCTTGAAGCGTGTGATTCATAAACCAAGACGTGACGACGATAGACCTGTCGATATTTACTGCCCCTATTAAATTCTGTGTACCGCATTGGTGTCTTCACGTATGCTACCCTTTGTTTTCCACTGAAATATGAACCACAAAGTGACAGCGGCGGCGGTAAAATGTGACACTTCATAAAACTAATTTGTTGAGGACTTGTACAAAATAGCGCCATCCGAATCCCACCAGGTGAGCATGCAATCAGATATGGAGAAACTTTGTCGGGTGTTAATATGTCCCATAAGCAAAAACAGCTGCTTCTGCCGTCCATTACAGCAGTTGATAGCAGCACTCAAAGTGTCTGGAATTGCTTTGTTGGTTATAGATACGATAGATACGATTTGCAAGTAAATTGACAGTTAATGAGTGAGTGAATGGACATTAATAAATTGAAATTGAAACCCCTAGTGAAGCCGAGCTTACACTGAAAATGACATTCGCAATTTTTCTTTTTATAGTTAAGACTAAAATCTGTTTCTAAATGAGCTTTTAGATTAGGGGAAAACATTGCGGGCATAATTATACGCTGTATTCATTGATACTGCTCACACTTAGCCCAACCACTCGTTTTCATTTTTTTTTTCAAACAAAAAATCCAGTCTTCGTGCCTCCCCATTAACTAAATGAAAGTGATTTACCAATCTTTCGCCCCAGGACACCTTCTAGCACCATCTCGACAGATTTTTCCATCGCAGCGATGATTCAGAAAAATTTCTGAAAACTGGTTGTAGCGTTCCCACAAAATTTCAGATTTAAAAACACAAGTCAACAGAATATATTAATATTTGCAAATGACTTTAGACCATGAAAAGTGTTGGTGTGCCAACTGTTCTATGCAATAATTATGATCAATCAATGGCAACAAAAGCAAAAGCTGTGGTCCAGTCAAACTACAATTTCACAGCTGAGCTAGAAAAGGATGTCATTGCGCATGCATGCAGTACCCAACTTCCAAAAACATTGTGTTGAACAGTGAGATCGGAACAGGATCTATCTCTGCCATACTCTTTGTCAAAATTGAGAAAAACCCATCCTCTTTCCAGAGTCTCCTCCAACTAAAAAAGGCACTGTAATTAGGATCCATCTAGTGCCTCCTCGACTGCATACATCCACCCTTACCTAAAAGCGACAGGCCCACCAACGCCAAGCAGTTTGATAGTCAAGTTGACCGTTTACCACGTCCGTGTGCTGCAAACCACATTCAGTCGACCTTCTGTTTCTGGCCTTTCAATTATGATTTCGCTCGTTCGTCTGATTGTTTGTTTGCCTGTCCGTCATTGCATTAAGACAAACGTGACCCAGCAACAGAATCCACAATCTGGGCTGCGTACGTCGTACTACCCTTGGCGGAGGGGTGAGCTGGCTGTGCCATTCTCAATCCGGGCACGTAACCAATCGACTTAATTGGGATTTCACGCCCTCTGGTCATTCAAGAGCACATGTTGTCACTTTGTCAAACCACTGTAAGCATGACAGGTAACTTTCGCAGCGTCTTAATTACAGGTGTTATGAAACCAGCGCGGCAAGAGATTAGAACATCTCTCAACTAGTCATGAATTAGGCAGTTGAAGGCACAGCACAGCCTTGTAACTGTTGATGTTTAATAATTTTTTATTTCTCAACGGAGATTTTGACTGAGTGCTATCAATATGTGTTTTTGGGTTGCTGTCTTCATTAGATAGCGAACAGTCTATTCAAATGATGGAAGGTCTTAGTTATCACAAAAGCAATCCAACATAAGTACATACCGTCTGCTACTTCGTTAGAACGTTGACAAAACAACCAAGAAAATTACACCCAAAGTGCTGTCCCAGTGTTTGAAGAGGCATGTGTCAGAAAAAAAAAGAAAAGCGTCAAACCTCTACTATAACATGGTTCAGTGCAGCTCTGGTTATACAACGCTCATTCCAAGTGTTTCCTGTGTTACAACACTGCTTCAACGGGTTTCTCTTCTTTTGGATTTCTACCAAGTCAGAAAAGTTCCATCATTTTTGTAAAACAAAAAATTCCAAATTATCAGAGAGGAAGCGTGAAGAAGAAGTACGTCTTGAGATGCTTTATGCAATTAAATCGAGGGAAATAATTTTCTTTGTACATTTCCCTCGTCTGTATTGAGCGTTGGGGTTTTGTTCCCAGCAAAAATATATCAAATAAAACCATTATAACACTAAAATTTGAAAAAAATAGAACGATAAATACAAACCAAAAAATATCTGTTCTCTTGCAAGTGTACTGTGTCTGAGGAGATAACAGTACTGAAATAAATCAATTTTTAAGGCTGAAGAGGCGCCTTGAATGTTTTTGGTGGGGTTTTGTGTATGGAATTTGGTTAGATTCTTTGGATAGATTGAGTGGGTACCGACATTCGGCTCTGAATGAATAACAATCAGTATATAGCTTTTATGAAGATAATAAAAATAATTCGTTCACTTATCAAGGGACTAGCTGCCTCAGTGTTTTGACTTCAGAACAGGCTGCTTAATATCCCTGCACAATGATTTGTGTTGATTGAGTTGCGGAAGGTTAATCACCTGGCTCCCACTACCAAGTATGCAGAATCAAATTTTGAGTGGTCAGTGTCTGTCCAGTTTCTCCGAGAATGTATAACATTCGGGTGGCCTTACAAAGACATGAACTTTCGAGATGAGGTTTTGATCTCGGTTACTGGAACATGAATAAGCCAGTGTCAACAATAGCTGGCCTCCGATCGGGCTTATCTCAACTAGCGAAACACTCGCCGCGTGCGGTGTTAGCAACACCAGATTCCCGCGTAGACTAACAACACGGCCTAGTTTGTTCCCCATCACACGGTAATTCCACTGAATGAAAATGCGTGCTTGAACCGGTCATTCCATCTTTGCCGGGCCACTCAAGCGCGTGCCTCGGGGCCGAGCTCGGGTAATCCGAGGCCCGCTGGCCCAAGACTCAAAAGCCACAACGTCGGCCAGCCCTGGCCAAAGATCCGGTTTCACTTTGGGCTCACGCGTGGTGCGCTCTCGGGCTGATTATTCTTATTCGTACGCAGGGCCCCGGCGGACACAGCCCTCTTGATTCATAAAAAAAGGGACAAAAATTCGATATTTGCCTCCAAGGTTGTGACCAACGACGGAGGTGAATACAGAGTGAACTGGTGAAAAAGTACTCAGCATCATCGTAAGCAAACACACAGAAAGACACCGTCCCGTTCATGTTTACTCTACTGGGAAATATTTTGTCACTCGAGAAATAATATCAACATTGGTAGTTTTAAATCAACCGAATAATGAAAATATGTTCGTGTTCAAAAATAAATGGAGGGAGGGAAAACGTGGGCAAGTACGTCAACGACATGTCTGACGGCTTCTATTTACATAAGCTTAGGTTAAAAGAAAGTACTGGTAATGATAACAGATTTTATGTTCAAGACATTCTGAGCAACTTTCTCTTTTAAATTAAAATCTTTAAATTCACATTGTAAAATATTTGTTAATTTTTTGATGCATTTTATAAAACTCCCTCCTGCTAACACCGTTTTCACACTGTGAATGCGTTGTGGCGTTAATAATCCAAAGCTAAACATCGTTTCTGACTTGACACATTTGGGCGTTGATTACAAGACACAAAACACACCTTTATTGCGTGGTACCACTTTCGATACCGTGCACGATATGGTGCCGATGGGTACCCCCCACATGTCCAANCACTCTAGGCTATTGTTACCTAACACATCCCTCCTAAAAGTCCGTAAAGAATTCCTGAGATTCCGATCAAGTGATGACCAACACAAAGGCCGGGGGTTCTCTCTATCCCAAATCTTGATCATATGCCACTTTCTGAACACTGAAACGCATTTATTTCCAAACAGGTGTTTCATTTAAACGTTTACACGGAAAACGCAACTACGCGTTTATCACGGGCGTTGGATTTTAGTTGTTTAATATGTCCAGCGGCTACGCAGTCTGCCTTGCTTACTGGCCTTCAAAGAAGCTAAACTATTCTCCCAAAGTGGGTGGGTTTTGAATATCAAGGAAATCTGGGGTAATACAAGAATTGTGTTGAAATCCATTTTAAGTGAATTACAGTTTTAAACCATTAAAAAGAAGTGTAAACTTCTTGCCCAAGCCCGAAAAAAATGATATAAAATATCGTCTTCTTTCCCCCAATAAAGTTTTGAAACATCACAATTTCGAAAGATATTTTTTAATCACAGAAACTTAACTGTGCGTTTAAAAATTTTCCCTTGTCATACAGATTGACTTCGGTTTCTATCCAAGTAGAATGCCAGTGCTACTAAGGCAGTCAAGGTGCTGGTTCGTGTTATTTAAATTGCACAGAGGCAGGAACAACAGGCATTTGACAGTGTCCCCTGGAGATAAATTGAATAAAAGGGGAAAAAATGGCAAAACATTAATTAAACTTTATGCTGTAAAAACCAATCAACACTAACATGTAACCATTTAAAATAAAACACGTTATGGAAGTAAAGGTGTTTCGGTGTTTACAAAATGTTCACATCTGATAAACATGTTTTTGTGTCTTCCAAACGCGTCATTTTGTCTAAATTTATTAACACTTCAACGTGTCTTTGTTTAAGAGATAAACACCACGACGTGTTTCGCTTTGGAATATCAACACAACAATGCGTTCGTAACCTGTTACCAGTGTTAAAATGAACAGTTGCTTTTAATTAAAGTGTACGTTCGTCGTGTTTATTTGCTGAATTATACAAAAAGTATTTTTGAACTGGAATAATTATGTGCTTGGCCAGTCTCAAACGCCATTTAAGACCGGCTTAGGAGAATGAACGCTGATGATGTCCCAAACAAACTGACTGATGCCATCATTTATGGCTCTTCTACCAAATGATTGCGAAGTTAAACACGATAACATTCAGATTTCACAGTTTTGAAGGGTCACACATCACCCGCATTTTACAATATCCACGCTGTTTTGAACACCTTTGGGTTTGTTATTGTGGATGCGATTGAGGACTCTTCAAGATGTTTTTCTGTCCAAACTATGATCCTAAGTTTCACTATTGTTTGATCAAAGTGCTTACAATGGCATCACTATCTTGCTCATGAATATGCAAATTGCACGATCAATATAAAATCGATGCTATTTGCATATTCATGAGCAAGATAGTGATGCCATCCTCATAATTTTTCGCAGTGTTTGTTTCGCCATAACAGTCAAAAGTATTATAGTAAAACAAACACTGTAAAAAAAGATGAAAATTATATGAACCGTATCTCTGACCTTCAAGAAATCTCCATCAGAATTATACATACTTTGAGTTGCAAAATTTGACATTATATATAAGTTAACCAGTCCAGTGTCCTTGCTGTTCCGGAAAATTTCGACAGGGTAAGTTGTCTCAAAAATTGTTGTGTTCGCGTCATTCGATATCATTCGATCGAGTGTTCGGCATCAAATTTTCTTCAGATGTTATCTTTAGTGTACTTACAATTCGGCACTTGTTTTTTTTAGCTACCGTTTTACGTAAGCGGAGCATTCGCACATAATGCTCGAAGCTATAAGGTCACAAGAAACTGGCATCTGCGGTAGGGAAACCAAAGATAAAAGTGGTAATTTTGATGGAATCCGAAAACGGCAGAGTGTAGGCCTAATCCAAACAAGACAGACGGAATTTAACTGCATTCTATTCTTCAAGAATACATCCGACGAATTCGACGAGAACTAGCTGTCATTACTGCGGTAGCACAACCCTCGTGGACAGGCGGTACGCGCGCGTTACCTGCCTCTTCGACCAATAGGGTGTCGTGATTTGCCAAATGCACATGCGCGTCAAGCTGCGTGTGAATGCAGTACCACCAAAGTTATGGCGTCTAATCGGAAAAGTCTGTAGAAAGTGCGTTTCACTTTTTTCGAAGAGTCATGAACACAACATACTACCTCACTCCTTCAATTTAAATTGACAGAATTAGCTCTCAGAAACCAAGTTAGGTCCCTCCTTTACCAACAAGTGCATGAACGGGCAAAAGGCCATGACCACCTCCAAGGACTGGTACTGAGCTAACCAAGACCCTCTAATCTACCCGTCTCGATTTCTGTGTCAGCACATCGCAGGTGGACCATTCTCACACCCAATGAACGAGAAAAACATATCAGGTGTACTTACCGTACTCTCCCGAGATTCTCACCGGGCGATCATTTCGTGTTCTAAAAGCACTCGGTATTCAGGAAAGCGCTAATTCTCTTCGCCAAGGTGAAGAGAAAGGGAAGAGAGATAGGCATTCTGTAAAGGGTGTATAAATTCCAAATACGAGAAATGGAACACATTTCCCAGGAAGAAATGATTATAAATGCATTATCAATTCGTCTCTTGTCTTTCAGGGAGCGAGCGTTGAACGGAGAACTGTCCAGGAAATTGTGATTCGCTTGGTATTGGAAAGGGGGAAATTACCAAGCAGACGATAATTTGGGGAAGTCCCTATTTCAATTGAATCTGTCGCCTTTGATTTTTGGCTGTATAGCATTTAATTTAAAAAGGACAATGACACAGTTAATTTCAAAAGGGGAAGGGTATAATGTAAAGACTTTCATGGTCATTTCACAGACATCAAACAAGATCATCAACCCGATACAGTTTTGTTTTGTGTGTGTGTGTTTTTTGTTTTTTTGTTTTTTTGTTTTTTTCCGTGGAACTCTTTACCAAACATTGTATACATTTAAAGGAAAAAGGCATTTGAATTAAAAAGACAGTGGTTCATGTAATCATATTTCTTACCATAAACTGAACTATGATTTTGTCAGGAAGGACATGTGTCCCACAAGACAATTGGTGCCATTCGAACTTAGCAAATCTAAAAGAAATAAATAAATCTGAAACAATGCTGACATGTACTTTCAGTAACCAAAATTCCGTCGAATTTCAAAAACCTGGATAACTATTTTTACAGTGTTGTTCCGGAGCACGCTGGCCAACACTTCCTGTTCCGCAGTGCGATATTTTGAGATATCATTCAGTTCAATATCCCAAACAATGTGGACATCCATAAATGGCACAGACGTCCACGGTTGTTCAGAATGTTCAATCTTGCAACATTTGTTCAAGATCACATTCTTCAAGCCTGACCATAAGGCAACTTCCATCTTATTTTGGGGGGTGTGTTGGGTTGCGGAACATTCTTCCATGTTGAAAGCGACACAAACGACAAAGACGGTTTTAGGGTTTATGTCGCCTAACTACTTCTTTATTAGTTAAATCTGACATATTTGTCTGTTTCCCTGTTTTGTGGTTTCTCTTTAGGTCCGGCAATTTTACGAGGGCAAGGGCGTGTACCGAGAAAGTAGGAAGTACCATCTAGGGGACTCCAGAGGTTTAACCCAGGCAGACGGTGCAGTTCAATCGCAGGAATGAGGAGGATTAACAGCGTAGGATCGGTGAAAAAACCTTAAGCGCTTAATTAACATTTCTTCGTGAAGTGTTCGCGTGCAATCAGAGGGATGTAACAGATTATTTTCACCTGTGGGTGTCATTTATTTTCCTGGGAAGAATGTATATTTGAATTAACTTTACCATTTGTTTGAAATCCAAATTGATTTGATTTATGTGCTGTGGCGACTGATCTAAAAACCGACGGTTTATGACTCCGACGATGAACAGCAACTCGCCAGTATATATTGCAACAGTAGTCATTGTCTAATCATTTGTACCAGACAAAATTAAGGTATATGACTGGTTTACTGAAGGTCAGACAATGCGGGTGAACTTGGATGGGTTCCAATAATGAGGGGTTTCAGCCAATCAACTTTAACGAGCTAACTGTTGGCTACAGCCGGCAATGATGCGAAGGCCTTTCGAGTCCGAAAGAGAGCCAAAATTCTTCAAGGTTGGATGGAAATAATCTGCCAATGTGTTCGCTTCCCCTGCACATTATTGTCACGTATCTTTCGGCCTTCGAGTGCTTCTGCATTAGACAAACTTAACCTTGTGCGGATCGTTGCTCAACCCACTTGTAGTCAATCATTCAAAAACAATCATCTTAAGGTAATGGGACATTTTAAATGACTGATCAGTCACTGTGAAAATCAGGACCTGCGTTTTCGGACAGGATATTCCACTACCATGGCTGGGAATAGAATATAGCATGATGCTGAAACATGATCCCTAAGAAAGGAAATGCTGGTTCCTTCGAGACAACCTCAGCACCCATGTCATTATTGTACTATTTTGCAGTAGTCTCGATTATTTTGAATTGAAGATTACCTTAATACCTGACTTCTAAATAAAGTAAGTATATTAGGGCTGCATTAGACGATGCAGGGTCAGTCGTAGGAACAACTTCCTTGTTGTGCAATCAATCTCTGATCCTTAGTAAGCCTTGTTTTTCCCTTGCTTTGCAATCCAACTATTCATCCTTGGTAAACCTGGGGTTTTTAGTCAGCACAATTACAGCCCAGGAAATAACTACACTGGCAAAAAGATATGGTTGTGATCTACGTGAAATAACATGATCAATCTAAAAATATGGCGTTTGAAAGGGACACATATTTTTTATCCACTTGTTTAATTAAATACTACCGTTTGACAGATTTTAAAAAAGTGGGGAATTATTTCGTTTATTATTATTATTATAATTATAATTATTTCGTTTAGTACGAAAGTACCTGCATGTTTTAATTGAGAAAATCGAAAAAAGGATAACCGTTGCAAGCTTATGTTTAGAAAAATATTCCTTTGTTTCTGTTTTTTAAACTTAGATTGGAAGTTAACTAGTAGCCTCTTGAATTACCTAGGAAATGAACACCTTTAAAACGACCTAACCTACAGATTAAATTAACAAACCAAAAACATCACTTCGAAAAACACTAGTATATATTGACACGAAGACGTACTGTAATCGTGAAAATTGTAAAATACTTTTCAACTATATTAGTCTTTGAATTTTATTCTCCATATATTAATTTCTTAAACACGAACTCTGAAATACCTGTCTGATTTCAACAAGAGATTCCTGTACCTTTTGTCTATATGTTATTTTTCGACGATTTCAGCACACAGTCGTAGCGATGCGAACACATAAAATCTGAACTGGAACTGGAACCTACGATGATGAAATGCAACTCCGTATATCAATTCAGAGAAAACGATTTAAAGTGGAGGTACTTCCGCAGAAATTCAAATCAACACAAAAACGAAATCCAAGAGTCACGACAAAAGTCACACCGCTATGTTTTCGCCGTTACAGTGAATTAATCCTGTAAGTGTAATTTTTATACCGGGCACGAAATGGGACAGAGGACCAACACAAAGGCGGGGGGCTCTCTCTGTCCCATGGTTTGCTTGATATGTCGATTTTCATAAGTGGGTGTTTTTGTGATGCATTTCTAGGGTCCATTAATAGTTCACATCCTTTCTTTATTCCCTTGATTCTTTGAATACAGAATCACAATCAGTGGTTTGTTAGGAAACCAGAAGGGAACTTGCAATTCACAATTTGAAGCATTTAATTTTTAACCCGACTCCTAGACGATGGTTGGACATAACGAGGCTTTTGTTTGATGCAAAAACCGAAAATGAAAAGAGAAATGGTCCCTGTTCACCTTGTGTCTTTTCGCTAGCACAGGGAAACAAACAATTACGCTAACACCACAAAATCATATAATCCACCATCAGGGGCACTTTATTCATGAAATCATTTGCAACAGTTAGCATTGAAATGGACCATTAAGTGTTTGGTGTAAACAAATGGATCTCTAATTTGGGTGTGTCCGTATAAAGAATTGAATCGTCTGTCCTGTCTCACAGGTGATTTCAACTGAAATCGTATTTTCCTGCACCCTCATTTCCGATTTCCGACTTGCAGCGGTTTTTCTGATTTTAGACCACTTCATTTTTAAAAATTTATTGTGTACGTGGCTTTTATGGTTACTCTTGAGATTGCGATCTGTAATGAGATGTCAAAGGTGCAGTGTTACAATATTTGCTTTGTAAAAAAATCAGGAACAATGTTTATTTGTTCATTTAATGTGGATACTTCCGTCATGGGCCGAAATAGATTGTTAACACACTGCACTTTCAAAACAACTTAAATAAACTAAATACAGAGGAAGAACCTTTGGTTCTCGTCCTTGTTAATACTTTTGAGAGGTCAGAGGTATTAATTATCATTTACACTATAAAAAAATATTTGCAGCTTTATAGTATTTAGTTATGTAACATTTCTCTTTGCCTTACATAATAATCAGTATGCTACAATAGTTACATAGCCTAACTCTTAAATATTATATTGACAGCCGATCGAAAAGACCATCTGCTTGTTTCTGACACTGGAGACAATTTAAAAACTGTAGATGGTGACAGTCTTAGACTTTAAAATGACTCAAAAGGGGACATATCAACTCGACCGATAGACATTAGTAGCTTGACATATCAAGATCACTAAAAATACGATCTGTACGCTTTAACATTTAAACAGAATCTTGGGCTGTAGGTTTCTCAACAGAATGCTATCACTGCGCCAATCTAGTTTTTAGCCTTAGTGGAACAGCGAGATCAAATAAATGAAATATGGCATGTTATTTATTTAATTGATTTCTCCCACAATTCTTGAGTGCTTTTCTCGCAGTTATGTGTTGAGGTACACTGTCAAGTCACTTGGCCAGGAAGATTAAATCAACTGTAAATTTACAGGAGGAATAAAAAATGTCACGAACGTTGCCGATAGAAAAGTGGATCGAACAGAAGTGGAACAGGTTAAACGCCAGCAGGAATTTTTCCTGAGTGACCTTCAGTCTTGTTTAATCACTAATTGGAAACAGTTCGGTAGTTTGCAGGAGGACCATTGGCGGATGCCACCATTCCGTCAATAATTTTGCAAAATGCACACTACAGTACCTCGCCGAAGAAGGATTCGTGCTTGTCTTTATGGATGCCAACAATATTTTGCGCCGCCTTTCCAAACGTTCAGAAGACAACATCGGTTACTTTCAGGAAATTGATCCTTAACATTTAAAATCTTTCTTTCCCACGTGTTAGGGTTGCGTTCATTTATGGCGAAGACTATATCGTGCGTTTTTGTTTTATTTTGTGGATAACCCTTTAGTTTAAATCACCCAGACACACTCTCATTCTCTAACATTGAACTTGATCGCTACATCAAATTCCTACTTAAGTCAAGAAATGAAAAAAAACTAAAAGGCTCTTCGTGCATTGTAATCTGAATAATTTAATGGTGAAGACCACTTAATTTATAGAGGACCACACTCTGCAAGAAAATAAAACATATGCAAAGCAATTCATACATGTACCCTGAAATAATGGAAGGTCAACATTGCCAACGGCTTTTCTCAGGAGAGTGCTGTTGTATTTGCATTGCCAAGGTTTATCCATGAGGAAGAGTCTTCATAGTAATTCAGCTTCGGAGTAACCTGGCTGCCTCAAAAGGCGAAACCTAATACCATCCTGAGTTTTGTGTTGAATGTCCGACAACATCATGGGTTTTGAGGACCACACAAAAGGCGAAACCTAATACCACGTATGACTTTTGTGCCGAATGTCCTACAACATCATGGATTTTGAGTACTGCACAAAAGGCGAAACCTAATACCACGTATAACTTTGGTATCGAATGTCCTACAACATCATTGGTTTTGAGGACCTCACATTCGCTGAACCGCTACAAGCCCAAATGGAATACTTTAAATCTTAAAAACCTTAAGCTCCTTCTCAAGTAACAGCACGCGTAGTTAATTGGGAGATTACGGGTGTTGAAGGTATTCATTTTCGTGAAACGATAATCTTTGGTGTTATGTTTTGGGAGATTCATCGTATAAGGCCCGAAGAATCATTTGTCAGGTTTTGTGACACGTATTCGGACTAGCGTGGGCTTAAGGGCAGTTGTTTCTTAATTTTTCAGTAAAAATAGTGTAATTTATAATTTAAATATCCATTAACCTTGCAACAACTTCAAAGAGGAAAAAGAACCAAATTGGGATTTATTTGTAAACAGTCTTGAGCAGAAGCGCACAGGCTGAAATATGTACGATGAATGCCAGGTTACCCATTCCAGATATATATAATCATTTAGATAATGGAAAGCTGGCGGCCTGCAATCATTTTGTAATATATAACCCGGGGACGTTCGCAGCCTAGTCCACTGTTGAAATAAATGATAGGCCTACCACACGCATTTGAAAGCAGCCTACTGGCTGGGAAAAGATGGTAGCGCAACGCAGCTTCTGGGGATTTGAGCGGCCGGAGTGCGGAGATTCCGAGAAATTTAGGAACAGAGTATCTATCGGGCTGCGGTCGGGGACGCCAGGCCAAGATCTCGGCTGGTGTAATGTGATTGTCCACGGCGTCCCCCGTTCGCTTTAGCCACCCCCCCCCTCCCACGGACCTGAGCTTGAGAGGCTCATATGAAGCACTGCAATTTGTCTAGCATCAGCCGACCTCCCCCCAAGGGTGGTGTGGGGATGGCCTTGCAAAGCCGACACTTTGTGTGATGTCATGTTAGCTTTGCGCTGGGGCCTGCCGACATTTTCATAGGGTCCGTGCCGCCCGATCTGACGCAAGTGAGGCTTCTCTGGCGTGTTTCACCTGCGCACGTGCGTGCGTATGTACGATCAGTATAAAGGGGAAGTAATCTTCTTTTCCTACGTTGGGCGATAACATTCGGGTGTTCAGTTGATGCCATCTATACACCGCAGTGTTGCAATATTGGGAGATCCTACGTGACGACAACCCAGAAATGTCAGTTGTTGAAACGTTACTTTAGCCATTTGCTATGCGCTTTATGCTCAGAAAAAAAGGATATCGCCTGAACGGTACTACAGCGAGCCATGTTTGAGCGAGGAATGAGAAAAATGTCAGATGCAATAACAAAAAAGGTAGACGGACAAAAAAGCTCAAAATATACAGACGTCCATGATCTTGTAATCATTGATTTACTTTTGATATGTAAAGAAAAGCCCTGTTACAAACAATAAACACCGACTACTGCACCGTACTCTGAAATATACTTATCAAAATAGACCTTCTTCAAAGGTCTTTGAAAGAACCTGTATGAGCCCCAAGCTGGACCAAGAGAGGGCGCAAAATTGTTAGCAATGCAGTGTCATTTAGTGGAATTTGCACTTCGCTAGTTCGCAGAAGACTAAAGGCGCCTTTTTCCAAAATGTACGTCAGCACTTGCGCCAAGCGTTGCGTATCCGTCCAAATCGCTCCCGGGCGATTTTGACTGCCGAACGCAACACAGACGTGTGTTATGTTAATGGTGTCGATTTTTGTATCCGTGGAAGTGAAACGCACGAACACATCGTGTACGCAGCGCACCATAAAAACGTATAGGTATGGAAAGGCGCCTTTAAAGAAACGCACGCGTGACGGTTGCGTCGCTACCAACACAATTAACATTCTCCACCAACATGGTTCTCTTCAACCGATGAAGGGGGTTCTAATCAAACGCCAGGCCCACTGGTTTTACTTGCATTAATAAAAGGGATTATTGTAACACAAATCGGATGAGATGAGAGACAAGAGGAAAACTGATAGGAAACAAAAATTGTAATGGCGGCGGTATGGGTATATGAACAGAAATAGATAAACGCATGGATGTAGGCGTCCCAAGGGACCGAGGGGGAACTTAACTCCCATTTTGAGAACAAAATGAAAGGGGAAAAGGGGAAAAGGAAAAGAAAAGACGAGAGAAAAAAGGGGTAAATGGAATACAAAATAACCACTTCGCTCGAAAATAGCTTGGAATTAATTCCTTCCTCCATGAACGATTTATTAGTTTGTTGGTAAAGAGTGTTTGCTCTGGTTCCTCGAAAATCTTCTTGCCCCCTGAGAAACAATCTTGTTGGTGCCCTTGTGTGCACGGACGGACGAATCAATTAAGAAAGTTGGGAATGACACAGATGGAATTTGGCATTCTTGTTATCTGAGAAAACCAAGCAACTGTCTCCCCAGATGATCCTTTAGGAAGCAAATTCAAAGTGTGGCCTGTGTGACCGTGTAATGCATGCGTCCCGCATCATCTAAATGCTTTCCCACCAATAACACCAACCTTTGCTTTCTTAAGAACAAGAACAGGCAGTCTAGTTTTGAAATCGATGGAGGTGCAGTCTCATTGAGTCTTACAAGAGCAATGCGTTCGATACGCTATTCCTCGCTTACTATTTTGGAATGTTGCTAAGGCCAAATGTGTTCTTGATTAAACGCAGACATGTGCCCGGAGGGTATGTAGTCCCTGCAAATGGCATCCACTGTCGCACCTTTGTACGTTCTTGCTTGATCGAGTCTGCGGGGAATAAAGCGTCAAAGAGGTTCGTGAGGGCGAAAAAAGCATTAGTGCGATCACGTGGTCTGTGTTCATGCTTTTCCCTGTGAAAAGTCTGGGAAAACACTGGTGTGGATTTAATCAGAGAGAAAATCTGCATGTTGACGGGCAACTTTATGCCATCAAAACGCTGAATATTTAGTTCATTACGCCACAAATGCTCGCCCTTTCAGGAAGAATGAATGTTCTTCTGCAGTTTATATCACCGCCAACGTCAAATATAATTTGGTGACATTATAAGCAAAGCAGGAGCATATGAACTTTCCTTTTTGCCAATTTGTTTTAAGCAGCCAAATGAGAGAAGAAAAAGAGAGAATTTGGAGCTAAAAACTTAAATAACCATAATGGCTATTGCCTTAAAAGTATTATAAGATTATTAATTCGAGCTTATGATTTATTTGGTTAAATGATTCGCAGTGCCGTTTCCTTAACCATCCGTGCACAAGCGCCTGGTACCTTTGCCAACAAGCTGTTAAATAATCCAGCCAGTATAACACTTAAAAAGACCTGATGCCTTCCTTAAGCAGGCCTATAAGACTTGAATACTGTTTCAGAGATAAACTCATTCAGAACCCCTAATAAGAGCTACCCCACTCTCTTGTTCCAGTAATGGAAGATGCGTCGTTCCAGTCCATTTTTTTATAATGCCCTGAACAGTTCTTGGAACCACAAATCGTCATTCTACATGTCTATCCTCGTTCTATATACGTCATTCACATGCCTGACGTATCTTCATTGAGTGCCCTCCTATACCGAAGATCATACCTAGGGATTTCTTTATCCGCTCCAAAGCACAACCATTTCTGTTCCTTGTAGGATCGATTACACAATTGAGAAATGGGTAAGTAGTCGATTTGGGAATTCTTTTATGACATATTACTCAATACTTTATCATCCATTTTCATCATCTTGGATTTTGAAGTTATGATATCTTTTCACCCTTCTAAGTTTTCATTTTAGAATTCTTACTGCCGCGCTTCCCAACATTTTGCCGCTACAGTGTACCTCTTATTGACGACCATACACATATGTGTAGCGCCACTGCTCAGTTTTGCACTAGTTTTTTCACACAAATGTCTCATTTAGGTAGACTACCAATCACATCCATACACTGTCACTGTGTCCTCAACTCTACCCTCGAGAAATATTTTTCTCCGACTTTCTTCCAACGTGCTGTACTAATTACCTACTTCCTAATAGCTTTGAGTTACAAGTCGGCCGTATTGTACACTTTGAAAACGCTGAATCGCCTAACTGCTGGGCAAACAGATTACCCAGCCGCGTTGATTTTCTCCTGAAGTAGGAACTGTTTTAACCCAACGGTTGTAAAAAATGCTATTTGTTCTACAACTTTGTTACCCAGTGTTATGCCATTTTTGCCCAACAGGCGACTCACCTGGTACCCAAAGTCGGGCAAAAAAATTTGCCCAGAGTGTAAGCGAGGTAAGCTCTTTGTGCGAGGAAGTTGAGAGCAGAAACTAAAGCAATGAAATTTCACCAAAATTTAATACCCATCTACTCTGATGACCGATTGAAACTGTGATTTAATATACTTTGAAGTCTTTAGTCACATTTCAAGAAATGAAAAAGGGAGGCTTAGAAATAAATAGTCTGGTACCATTACTTTTAGTAGTTTACCTTTTATAACACAGAATTGGGGGAAACAATCAAAACTGGGCTTCCCTGCGATTCAGGTCTATTCTTTGCCTTCATGAATCATTTGCTCAAATGTCCACATCTCATTGTCAGCACGATATGACTATTTTTTTTCAGTTTGAATTTGTTTTCGTTTTCTACCATTCCCCTCTTCGCCTGGGGGGCCTTTTGAGCCTCGTGATGGGCGACATGAATTTAGAAATATACATGACACAACATTTCCAATATTACTCGTGGGTCCACATAGGCCTAGTTCCAGGTGGTCTGAGTTCAAGAATTCTTGGTTGAAGGAACGATAGCGATGTAGTGCCACACGGACTAGTTGTCACAGAGCGACGGTAGCTACGTATATGAAAAATCAAATTAAATAAAATTTAACTGCGTTTTAAACTTCGCTCTGGAAATTGAAGATAGCTTCAACGACATTGCCCCATTTCTTGTCCTAGCTTCAACGACATTGCCCCATTTCTTTGTTCGAAATATATTCTTGAAATAACCATTTAGAACATGTTCAAGAGAACGTTGCTTGCGTATAAATTGAAACGCGGTGCCTTCAACAAAGCCGCTCCCATTTCATCAACTTTAAATACTGTCACACGAAAGCGCACATTGTTACTGACCTTGACATTCAATTTCAAATATTGGACCTATATTTAATTTTGTTCGTCTAAAGCACGACAGGGAATGGACAGATCGAGGTTAAAACTCTCCAGTGCTGTAAAATAGCATTTATTTTCCTGCACATTTCGTTCTTGACGGTGTACAACTATTCCAGTGATTTTTGAAATCCACTTTCTAACCATGGAGCGAATTCTTCCAAAAATGAACACGTCACGGCCTGAAGATTTTTTGTATGCATGGCATCTCATTTATCTAAACTCATGTAAAGTTTGCCACGACTAGCCTTGTTTTAATCGAAAACTCGCTGGCTCACTTTAAAGATTAAAACGTTGCATCAGAAAATTATGACATTTCTCGTATTTGAACAGAAAAACGGCGAGAACCCCAAATCACATTACTCTGATTAAAGGTGGGTCACACTATCCTTCAGGCAAATGCAAAAGCGAATTTGACGTCACAAAAAAAATTGGCAGCGAAATTTCGCTGACGTTTAAATATATTCAAATTTGGGGAATTTGTAACGCAAGTATTTGATCTGGCGTCACAAATTCGCGTTCGTTTTCGCCGACGAGCGAAGCACGAGCTAGTCTTTGGCTGTGTAATGCTAAAGGTAAGGCGAACGCAATAGTGCGAGCTAGATGCAAAATACAACCACCATTCAAGCTAAATAATCTTTGAAAAGGAAACGGTGGCCTTGACTCACTGACCCTAATCAAATCGCATGTCGTTTTTCGCTGCACTGTGGTAACTTTTTCTTTATTTTGGGATTCAGTCATCTGGCCACCTGGCTCACCTAAAGGAGCTTCGGCCAATCACCATCAACAGGAAAGATCTCCTATGCAGGGGATTGCTTTTCCTTCCTGGACAAAAAAATCAGAACGACTATTGTTCCTATGTGCAGATGATTGATGAGGTGCGCTCCTCTGCCCTGCATAAAGAATCTAAGTTAATTTTGAGGTTTGCACACTAGTAGATACGAAGTTTCTGGTAAATGTTGCAGGTATGTATCACTGGCCCATTGAAAAAGAAAAAAAGGTGAGTCATAAGAAGCACATTAACCAATGGACGCGCTCCCTTCCTGCGTGGGGTTTAGAGTTACTATTTATTTCCCCCGCCTTTCGGCAAAGCCTGCTTTAACGTTAAATTGGACATGGAAATAACGTCCAATACAACAACATGTTTCATCTCGTTCATTAACGTACAAGACTGTACTACCACGCCCCGCCCAGGTTTGATCCAGCCTAATCAAAGTTTCCAACGTAGGATTCAGTGAAGAATATTTCATGAAGTCTTCGCCAGTTCTACGTATATATATTTTAATGTTATGTGTGCTTCCTGTCTTGGAGTGCCTCCCAGACGAAGCTGTTCACTGCGCAATTCGAACTATCCTCTTTTGTTTATTTTATCTCTGAGGACAAACGAACCATATTATTGAAAAGATCAAGTTAAACATTCAATGCAAAATACACGCTGGCTCAAGAAGGAAACATACCCACGTAGCACCACTGCAGATTGTGACTCAAGGTATTAATCGACCATTTCTAAATTTCGAAAGTGAAACTTTTTTAATTTTCCAGCCTCGTCGCCATATTTGCTTTGCGCCCTACGTCAAATGAAGTGGCGAGACAAAAATCGATTACCAAGATAGAGAACCTCGTACCCATGTCTGACGTCTGAATATAGGCCTTCAGTGTTGATTTGGTCTAAAACTAGAGCGTCAGATGAAAATAAAAGGGGCAGCAACTGTGACTTGAACGGACGGAGAGACCAAATGGAAATTGTAAAATTCTGCTGAGTGCATGCATTTCAAAAGTTGGCTAGAATTCTTTTTCAAGAATTCTGAAAATCCACTGCAGCTACATTACCCAAATCCAGACAAATCTACTGTTGAGACTTCGACACAGATACCAAATACTGTAAATCGTCTCCTTTGCGAGCACTTGTCACAAATCATTGGGAGGTTCATACAGGACATTGTTTTGCTATATTCGAACTTGGTAGGCTTCACTCTCCGGCACATAATATCATTGCACGGTTTGCCACGACGAGCCTTGTTTTAATATTCCATGTTTTGTCTGATATTGAAATAACTTGCTGAAATCAAGTTTCTTTGGCTCATGCCAGGATCACCAATTTCGCACAAATTCCAGATTCATTCGCTAAACAATTTTATTCTGCCATGTATTCCGCTTATTTAACTTTTCTCAAAAAAAAAACTAAAGGCTGCAGCTTTCAAAAGTAAGTTAACCAGCCTGTCAAAGTTAAACTTTTCCAACAGGAAGCATAAAAGAGTAAAGAGGTACCCGCTCGGATTCAACCAGTTCCCCTAGGCACTACGCTGCTCAAGCAAGCTGGACCGAACCCCTTTTCTCTTCTTTTGTGTCCACGACGCCACCTAATATGCTGATGCTGTTGGTAACTCAGAGGCCTATTATAATGTTTTAACGGCACTTTTCAAAGGTGGAATTTTGCTCAGTAAAAGCTTCGCATAATGAAGGTATAGTAGGTAGTCGGATCAGATGGCACTCATGCCAAACAGGATGTGTCCTCCCAGTTCAGGGGACTTTTCATGCAACTTTATCACCCGATTCGAGTACCCACCGCGGCTTATTAGGTGGGGCCTGTAAAGCAAAATAGCCTGCAATGACTGTGATGCTAATATATTATCGTATGATGCAATACAGTAGCCAAACGTCCGAGGCTAGTCAGCGTCACGAAAATTTGCATGCAGAAGACTCGAGCAAGCCTCACTTATAGTTTGCCTACTGTGTTGCATCAAAAGATAATAATTAGCGTCAAAATTATGTTGCATGGCTTTTTTGCTGCACAGGCCTCACTTATAAGTTACGGTAGGTTGTCAGATCGGGTGCACCACTTTATAGGCTAATTTATCTGGACCCTACTCCGAACTGTGAAGAACCACCTGTTATACAGCCTCGTGACAAAGACCTCGAGCACAAGTCAGTGTCAGAAACGGAATCTTGTGTACATCAGATGGATATTATATTAGTACTTTCCTCGCCATCTGTAACTCAAGGTGAAAATGATGATGTCTCCATTGTACTGCATAAAAATACCTTCATGTTCCCAGACCGACTGAACACACAGGGGCAAGTCCAGGAGTTTTGCTGGGGGTTTGGGAAATTGTTGTTCATACAAAGGAGATGTTTTCAGCGTGTAGTTGTCGCCGTTGGTGGAGCCATTCAATTTTTGCTTTGTCCTTAACCGTACACGCAAAATAAGACACGTGTCACATCCCCCGGTTACCCCCAACCCCGTGGACATAACCTTCGGCAGTTATTTGCACTCTCACGCAAAAGAAGACACCTGATATAAGATCTTCTGTTTTACAGATACCTATTTACAAATTTATTATAGTTTGTTAAAAAACATATTTACAATTTTGCTGATCTGACACAATATGAGATACACCCGGGACTTTTGGGGTTTTGAACGCAGTCGATGCACAATTTAAATTGAACGTAAAATTCTAAAGGATCCTTTCTGTCACTGCAGCGATGACTGGTTTACGTTTTGGCCAGGAACTCTCGGGCTGTCTCACCGCAGAGTAGCCTTCGGGGCACCGGCCTGACTCTCCCTCTCGTACAGCAGTCTTGAGTTGACTCCGAGTCTTGAGTTGTTCCTTGAGTCTCTGGCCAGCCCTTGAATCGGACTGCTAGTCCAATACCCACAGTAGAACCCTACGTAAATGAAATGCAAACCTTTTCTGAACACCCATCTAGTACAAATGTTCGACCACGTCAAAGGGTGTAATTATAACGGATATTATTATTATCGTAGTTGCACCCATTATCACAACTATTTACAAAATAATGACCACTCTACATCTTGACACAACTAATCTTTAAAGTGATCAATGCAACCATAAATCCAAGTTCTCTAATACATCTTTGTTACTCCAGTAAACACTTATCTTAATGTAAATACGTATAACCACAAAATTTACTCTATTTCCAAAATAAACTTACAGGTTACGTAGACACCTGGTTCTTGGGAAATCCTGCGCCTCGAGTGGTTTTATTTTTCCGGATTGTGTTTAATGTTGACTGCATGTCCCCACTCCAGTGTACTGTTTACGGGTGAAAGTAGCAAACTTCACGGTCCTTGCGTATTTTTTCGCAACACATTTTAGTGGAATTTATGAAAAGAAAGTTATATTCAGAATGCATAATGTGCAACGCATATTCTTAGCGTTAACGCTCATACACAAGGACTCTATCCCTTGCCTTACTCACCGTTGTCGTAAAATGGATACCATTGGTTACCTTCACCCTTAATTGTTAAATGCAGTCATGGGATTCTCCTGTATGGAGGTAGACAACCTTGATCTGCACCTCAGCCGATTACTTAAAACGGGCATGGCAACCTCTTGCAGTTTCAGTTTCTTTTCAGGAATGTTTACTGAGCTGTTAACCAATGATTCCACTTTGATCACACGCCAACCTGAGGAGGCAGGTTCCGGCTATTAGTATGCAATTCGTCAAGTGTTGCCCTGTCTGGTAATTTGTAATAGTCCTGGCCACTTCAACTGGTTTAAGGAACATCAAATATCTGTCGCTCGTGCGGGGTGAAATTGATCGAGAAATCCCAGTAGAATAGCCAGTATTCCACACTGGAGGAAGTCAAGTGGCTGCATCCAGTCTCGAGTGCTCCGACCACTTTGGTCCATCACTCAATTAGTTCGTTTCTCGCACATCCGTGGCTTTCTGTGAGAGAGACTCACGACTTTGGTGAAGAACAGGAGAATCACAGCAACAGGGAAGTGCACGTTGACACGTTTGGTCCCCAGAGAATGAGGGTGACGACTTTGTCTGGCCTCGTATTTGTTTTGGTTTACCCCAACCCTCTCATTGAACACCAGTGTCCCCAGGGCGGGATTTTTGCCTAATGTACGACAGCGCTTAAACACGTGCAATTGGATTTGGGCGCTGAAGTACGAAATTGTCATTAATATCCAACCTGAATTTGTAAAGGAACCCGACTGTGGTAACGAAGAGTACGGTATGTGTGTACATACGCATTTCCCGATATCGAACCTCTATCGCGACGTGGTAAAGCGTGTTTGTAAAACTTTGTTGCAAGTGTTCTTGTGTTAATTTGTCTCCACGAAGTTAAAGGGAGGGTGCACTTTGCGGGGTTTTTGTCGTAATTTGACAAGACTGGATGATTAAGGTGTGTGAGATTCGCTGCAGCTTACTTTCCACTGGCTTAATACATGTTTGAGTCAACCGCTTTGTGGAAAATTGAGAAGAACAGTGCAGCAGTTTCAACGATTGAAGATTTTGTAATTTATCTTGCGTAAAATCTATGCAGTACAGGGCGTTCCTAGTAAGTGAACAACACTTGCCGGGTCAGGGTGGCTAACAGGCATAACAGGTTCTCTTTCGCTTTAAAAAGAGAAGCTTTCAACGGCCAGGAGTAATCAGCAAATCTACCTTGGAGTAATGTGCCTCCTGGACAGTCACAATGTAGCATTGTGGATTTATGATAAAAACTTCATCCGGGAATGAAGTATGAAGTCAACTCGTATCCGTAAAACTAAAACAATATGCACGTGCGTGCGCAGTCACGCTTAATGACCACACTACCACACTTTCACGTTAGTTTACACGTCAGTGAAAGTCTAAAATGTGCATTCTTTGTTGACAAACTAATAATTATGGCAAAGAGGGAAGTATCAATTGAACCACGGGAGGTGTAACGTGTGGAAATCGTACTTTCTCTTAACGAAAATCCTCTCGCCAGGCAGTTCAGAAACAGCCTACATATTTGGACCATACCATTGTGCTGTAAGGGGATATTTTGATCTCGAAAGTTTTTGCATGAAGAAAATCCTTTCCTTTAATAAACTTTAACATTCCTCTACTTTTAGTTTGCTTTTGGTGACTTTCTGGCAGTAAAATGTTAGCTGCTTGTAGCATTACCCGTTCAGTCATGGAGACTCCTACAACATCTGCAAACAGCACACACACGAAAATCGGCGTCTGTTTAACGAATGTGATATGCGAAGAGAAATGAACTGTAAAACGATGGTCGACCTACCATCGTGAAAAAAAAAAATTCTGTTTTCTGGAAAGCTACGGAACTCTGGGCGAATACTTTACAGACCGACTGAGACTATTATGTACTTTCTTTCAAGTAAGATATTCCCGGTATATATGGTTGTGCAATTCGGGGGACTTAATACCAATGGTGTAACCTACCTTAAAGCGGTTCGTCTAGCTGAATGCACCGTCATTTTGCGTTACTAATGGCCAACCTGATGACGGACATTCTGCGGCTGGTTCTTCGAACTGGCGAATCCTTCATATTCAACGGTAGCGTCTGATGTCTTTCAACCCGTTAAATCATCCGCTATGCATATCGGCGGCAACTCGCTCCATGCTCGCACAAATACAAATACCTACCCAGTGCCTGGTTAAATGACAGAAAGCCTTTCGCCTACATTTTGCATACCGTCTACAGGGCATGAAAGACCCTTTAAAGTTGGAGAAAGATATCGCCAACAAAAAATTCGGGACGTGGAAATCATATGAAGTGACTTTTGAGCTTTGAAGCTTTTCGTGGTGAAGGTGGCAAGTTGAGTGCAAGGTTTGAAGTATCGCCGTCTAGAAAATATGTAAAATAGTTCTGAAATATTTCTTTTCGAGAATGTGTGATTCTAAAAGAGCTGGAGGGTACTAAGCGTTTCGGACAGTATGCTCTGTCCGTCGTTAGGAGTTTGCCCCCTGAGAAACGAATTTTCTTTGACCAGAAAAATAGTGGGACATTTTTTGCTATGTCGTGAATAAACATTGACATATCCTAGAATAAAAAGAGTTGCCAGCGCTGGCGGTATACTGCGTAGAAAGTCACACATTGTGGTCATTATTTTGTGAAAATCGAACATATCATTCTTGCACAGAGTGCATTTTTCCGAGATGGGACAGCCAAAAATGTATACTTTGTGCACTGCGCGGTGCTCGATAATGTACACATTTAGACGTGAAATTCAAATGACCATAACAACAAAATTGTATGTCTGACCGAGTTCAAACTTCACATTTATATTGATAAAAAATGTCTTTACATGTAGGCCAAGTTTCCAAAAAAATATAGAAAGTGGCACATCCAAATTTTTAGGGGGCAGAATCTGCCCCACTCAGCCGTGAAATGGGCCAAAATAACCCGCTTCTGTGTGGGTTAAATTTTGGGCTCTTTTCGGGGGGTTGAAATTGCCCCCGTGGCAGCTTAGCGTCTCTACTTCGATAGGCCCTACACCGCTGTATTGTGTGTCCCAATCTCGACCCCTTAAAACGTCATGGCCTGAGATCCACAACACAGGGCTTAATAAAAATAAATGCATTCGCAGTTTTAATAACTCTCAAGGGTTATCCTTCAGATGCACGGGTGTTGTCAAGATCTTTGATAGCAAAGCAATGGGTTAGTCTGCAAAATGCATGAGAGGTATCGTTCGAGAGAAAGATCTGATAATGGAGGCAATTAAGCGGTACGCTGATGGTATGAGCGGTGTGGTGGACCATAAGAGTTGAAATTAACAGCTCCGGTGGGGGGACTGCTTACAGCCATGAAGAGCCAAGTATGGCTGTAGTTATCATGATTACTAACATGAGTGGTTTTTAAGGTTTGATTTGAAATCTGACAATGGCATCATAATATCTTTTTAGCCAAGCGGCGATCGCTTGTCTTCAATACCCTCTCAAGGGCATTGTCATCGCCTATTAAAGATATATCAATAGCAGCCACAACGTAACATGCAAATTCTTTAAATCAAACTATGTGAAAACTTCCACAAAAACACACCGTCGATCGCCAATTCCCTTTGTAAAGAGCCCATGCAATACAATTTTTGATGACAGGATCCTTGTAGCCTAAAAGCTCCTTTTTGTTAAGTTATCCTGATTTTTAGGTTTTTGTGCTATTTGAAAAGAATTTAATGCATCGTTTATATTGTACTATCATGCAAGAAATAATGCACATTTAGGAGCACAGTGTCACGTCGTCCGATGCGGAAACCTCTGTGTCCCAACTATTTCTGCACTGAAATTTGCTAGGATCGCAGATCGATAATTTGCTGTCATATATTTTATTTCGCTTGGGTAATTTGCTGTTATTTCAGGTGATGACAGCAAGCCAGCGAGCAAGGTGTTCTCACTGAAGTTTTGGTGAGCAAATTTGGGTTCACAATTTGAAAAGAAACCCTCCAAAACGAAGTGCCCCTTGCATTGATATTAAGAGCCGTGTAAAGAGATTTGCGGCGTTAAGTGTCGACGTCATCGGAAACAAACTGGCAGGTATGTGCGCCAGTACACACAGACGTACAGTTAGTATAGAACAGCTACACGCTATGGCCCAGAGCTGGACCAAGAGAGGGGCGATTTTCCTAGCAACGGAGGCTTCATTTGTAGGAACTTCTCTTCGCTGGTTTATAAACACTCTCTACCAGCATGATCCTTATCAACCGATCAGGGGGCGCTTCTGCTCGAGGCGGATACTGTGCACATGGCTTGGTCGAGTTCGGGCGGCGTGTTCTTGACACGGGTTTCTAGACTCAAGAACACTGTCGGCGGAGCAGGATCACACACCACCTCCTCGTCAGGGTTTTACAGGAGCTCACGGAAAAACTCATGAGATTTTTATTTTCAAACAGCCAAAAAATAAAGAGATGGCTTAAAAAGTCGGAGACAATAGGGAGTTTTGCAAAATTAACATTAATTGTTTTCCATAATACAGAAGCGAATTTTCCTGTTTAAATAGAAAAGTATTCAGCCAAGTTATCCAAACATCAACTCCCGAATATTACACAGTGGGACAGAATAATTTTGTTATGTGCTCTTTCTATTCAGACAGTCTAGTGCGCGGATCTAATGTCTCACAAGGTAACTAGTCCTGCAGACGAAGTTCGGTGCCGAGTAATTTGATTGGCTAAGTATACACGAAACTTCTACATAGAACCCAAAGACGGTAACGTTATAATTATTGCAACTATTGCCGTGTACAATGATGAGGTCATGACTTTGCTGGGGCTGCCATTTTACTTTGGCGCTGAATAAATTACATGTAAGTGAAGAAGAACCAGTCGTTTTTCGACCCACCACGGGCACCCGTGTGGTGCAGTAACAGCTGCTACAAAGTAGCCAAAGGAGCCATCTTGCTTAGGCCTAGGCTATACGCCGTGCTACTGTCGTACCAAATTTAAATAGATTTTTTTCAAGTAAAGCACAGCCATAGCACTGCGTTTAGTGCCGATTCGGCTTGAAAAATTGCCTCGGCACGGCAAGGCCTTTAGTTCGCCAGGGTATGCCGCGCTCTCGGTATCTGAACTGCAGTGGCAGGACATTGCTCCGTTGAGTGCGGCGTTTAGCGCAACTGTCCCGCCATTGTCAGTTCACATGGCAGTAGCACGGCATATAGCCTATATAGACCCTTACCAAAGACAGTACGCTAATGCATAATGACGTCACGCTTTGTATATTTATTCACATTCGTATAACGGCTCGACGAATCGTACCTCACCTGAATGCAATAAGAAGTTCTCATGTGAACAAAGTGTGACGTTATAATATTACAGGTCTATCAATCATACCTAATGGCTTTTTACGGCGTACATACACGACACTGATACTGTCGGTGATGTCGGCAGATTTCAAGAAGTAAACAGAGATATTTCAAAATGAAATATCCTAAAATATATTGGGATATAGCTCAATATAGCTAGCAGATATCTCCAGAAGATTTACGCTTTATTGAATCTCGGTGCAATATTCGAGACAACTTTCAAAAATAATTACAGATATCTTTGTTATTTCAATCCCTTTTCACGGAAGAACTCAACATCACTTATTTGCGTCATAGCTGTTGTCGCCGTCAGACTATTTCAGGCACAGGTTGCATTGACAGCGGGGTTATCATCCAAGGTGAGATTATAAACTTGAATATTTTGATTCTATCGATAACGCGGCAATTGAGGTGTAGCCCTATACAACTGTAGTGGCAAAGTTGATTGGCCAAATTGAATTTCACAATTTCACGACAAGCAGAAAGGGGGAGCTACAACTATTGCTTTAAGTACTGCTGACTGCTGCTGTAATTGACAGCCTTTTGTAAATCTTCCAACAATGGGGGACTTTGAGACGCTGGTGGTAACAGACATACTGGTCTTTGTACAGTTTTCCGCGCGCTCAGAACTAAGCACGCATGCTCAGAACAACGCGCGCAAGCTCGGAACTGGTAAAAAGGACCAGTATTTTTGCCGCCATCAAGCGTCTCAAAGTCTCCCATTGCATGCTGTCGGTGTATCTTCTCAAGGTACTATCAGTAGCTACATTTTCAAACCTACTACGAAGTACCTGGGCCTTTTAAGGCTGGGTTAATAATGTTATTCTTACAACACGAACAAACGAAAAAGACAAACATTTTGCCTGATGACCATGCCTCCAAACTTCAACTTCATTCCAAGTAGAGCACCTCGATGCTATTAACGAGCGCCGGCCACCCATTTGGATTACATAATCACTCGCATGAAGTGAGGGGAATTTCAATGAACATAATCTCTCCGTCGCCCTCACTCACCACGGACGGAAGTCGTCATATTGGAAAGGCCATTTCGACACAGATATTACTGTCCTCAACGTCAATGTTAAGGGCGCTGCGCACGAACAGACGACGATAGAATAACCTGGCATAAACAGCTTTAAAGTTGAAACTTCATTACGTTTGTATTATTCACTGCGATCTGCCAGTGACTGTGTGTAAAACAAAGAGTTCGAGAAAAAACTATAAATATAAGCCCGAAGACTTGTCATCTTTTATGAATTTCTGAAATTCTGCCCTTTACATGGCAACTGCTCTGAGCAGACAAACCTCAATCAAACCTCAACGACTCATTTCTCACTTGGATCATGTGTCCTACTTTCTCTTTCATTTGATTTCAATCAACACTGGTGTATAAAAAGGCGGAAACAACCTGGTATCTACGATCACTGTTGACAAATCCAGCCAATCATCCACATTACATCTCGAAAGAGCTTTTAAATGGTGCGAATCGCTACTTCTGTTACACAGGCCACCTTCTCCACGAGTCAACTCACACCACTTGTCCATAAGAAGCACCGGGGAGATCTGTTTCATAGATCGGGCCACTCACTGTACACTCATGACAACTGTATCCATGCAACACAGCGAAATTACACGAAGGGACAAAAACACTCTTCTCATTTTGACGGGAAGCCGTGAAAAGGGCGCGAATTTAATTTACCTCTTGAAAAACACCCGTGGCTGTTACAGTCAACACTTGAACTCGAGGTGGCGGGACCTCGGCTGTGCGTGGTGCAATGACGAACTACACTACCGCAGGTGGCCGGGCCGGGTTACCCTAAATACGCCGGGCTGGCGCAACGCGAGCTAGGTTCAGCAACGAGGGTGGCAGGCTGGAGTGATCATTTACTCGAAGGACAGGGTCAGATTACGCTAGTGGAAGGAATGGCTGTCAGCTGAGACAGAATGTTTCAAACAAAAAGTAAAAGTGGACAAATACAATTGACCAAACAATGCTCCAGACAGAACGGCTTTGAGTTCTGCGTTTAGAAGAGCTTGGCCTATATTGGGGATGTTATTTTAGGTCTGGTTTTCTGTGCAGAGAAAAAGTCGGTGCGTGGTTGTACGTGAGGACCGTAACCTGAAAGCTTTCACGAACGGAACGGAATGGCCTCACTCGTAACTCATTTCAATGTGCCTCGCGCTATAATTCAAAAAGTAACATTGCCATCTCCTCGCACGCGGGCCAAATTCTCGTACTCACTTTTGACTCAGCTTTAGCATCTTTTTTACCTCTCACAATGTCCACACCAGTCAAACCACACTAATGCTATCTGACCAGTCGGTGGCAGCCTACCACGTAAGAAGGAAGCCTAGACGTCCTCGGTTGACAGCATTTATATTTACATAGTATTGTACGGGATCCAGAGTGTTTGATCCCTGGTGGCAGTTTATGTAGTGCATGTTCTTCACACACGTTGCACAATCCTACACCAACAGTCACGTTTTTCATGCCTCAGCAACTTCACTTTTAGCGCGGGTAGATTGATTGTGCTGTATTTTCTTACCTGCCTTATGTCTTATGTCTCGTTTATTGTCTGGTGTTGCAAACGCAGGTGGTTCAATTTGCGTTCATTCCCGACACTTTAGTGGTGAATTTAAATTCCAGTAATCTCTAACAGTTTTGGGTTCTCATTTATCATCAGTGTACAACGTGTTAAGTCAATACGGCCTACAAACGCCTGGTTAAAAAGTGTGCGATTTTAGACCACTTCCCATCGATGATTATACAGCTACGGCTTTAGTAAAACGTAGACAATCTATTAAAATTGAGGTTAATCACACTTATCGGCCAAAAAAATACGAAAAGTAAAAAGCCTTCAAATAATGTGACAAATGCAATGGGAACGAAGCTACATAAAAGCTACATGAAACCTTGACTTTTCTCCTCCCACAACCATATACCATCTCACGGAAGAGGACTGTTGTAACAGCATGTCACCACGCATTCACATCCACTGCTGAAGTCTCTCCTTCTCTCTCTAAAAACATTTCAGTCATATTCGCATTAATAATCCGGTAAAAGGTTGGAGATATGAAAAGGGTAGTCGTGGGGGAGAAAAAACTGCCAGGTGAGTTCTCTGAAAATCCACGTGTGATGCGTGGGAGGGATAAATCCCTGTACCAAAAAGTACTAATTTAACCAAACTTCCAAAATAGTGTCCTAACTTCCTGGAATAGAATTAGTCTAGTAGTTATTTAGAACCAGGTGGTTGGGTTTAGAGTTAATTGGTAATTAAGAAACAGGAACCAAAGTTCTGCAGAAATGACTAAAGTATCAATCAATTTCGTCCCACTGCAAGGGAGAGCAAACACAAAACAAAAATCTAAAAAAGCTGTAGTGGTCTGTCTACATCATCCACACCTCAGAGTTTATGCATTCAAAATATTACCTCAGGCGGAAGAATTCAGAGAGTGTCAAAACTGGCGGAACTTTAACGAGTAGTTTGTCATTCTTGAAACGATCTCTTGACAAGCTGTCAACTTACCCTTATACGGTCGAATATGAAAACAACGGGTCCGGCCCTTTTATATAATTGTGTCTCGTAAATCTTGCCAGCACTTTGCCAAAACCAGGGTGTTAAATTAACAACTTTGGTATCTCCACGGGGTACAGGCGTTGCTGATAGTGTTGTGATACTACAGACGTACTGGATATTGTATCAATGACAGCATTTCATAGTATTGTTTCGTGCGTGTGCTTGATCGAGAACACTGAGAACAACCGAGGCGTGGGTTTTGGTCGCTATGGAGACTGCTCTTGACAGTAGGAAGCGACAAGATCCGTTTCTCATACTGACAAGATATGGAAACAAATATTCGCATGCTCGTGGTGTGAGAAGACAATATTATTGCACTGAAAACAGTCGATTTGTTTAACCTGATTATAACAAAATCTATTTCTAGTGTTAGTGGAAAATGGCAAGTTCCGTTTGTCATAATACAAAAAAGATGCTGAAAAAACCATTCGACACTGATTAGTATAGGTGAATGGTCACTCGTTTGAAGAAGCAGAAGGTTATTTTGTTTAATATAAGCAGCAAACTTCCAATTATTTCCAGAAGCGCAGGGTACTGAAAATACAGTGTATAATAAAAAGAAATGCGTTAACTGGGGCAAAATAAATCTCGTCAACATGGGAACATGGTATAGGCTCTGGTTGTGAGTGAACCTGCGGTCGAACGATTTTCAGTGAAGACAACAGCTTAAAGACCCGTTGCCTTGCCAGTGGGCAAGCATGCCAGCTGAGTCAAATTTATTAAGCTCATTTGAAGCTCTTGTCAGACGAGGTGACGAAAAGCGGGCGTGAGTTCGAGAGATGGGGACAGATGAATAACTTCTCAGCCGCCAGCTATGTATCGGAGGGCACAGGTGGATTCGCCGTATTGTCAACGCGCGGTCAAGGAGCTTTCTTTAATCGAGCTGTCGTCTGAGATTTGCACGACGTGACCTTGCGAGGTGCATGAGGCCAACCCCGAAAGGGACTTTTTTCAGTACATCAATTTCACGTGTAGCGGTATGATTTCCAGGGCAACCAAGAGATTTCAACATTAGGAAACTGATTCGTAACCAAGCACATCTATATGTCTCTCCTCGTCACTGTAAAACAAGCGTTAATGTTGTAACGCCTATCCAGTAACACTTTATGAACGTGTACAGTATTAATAATTCAATGCTGAACACGTCGTGGTGTGTTTTGTAGACAAATAGGTGTTGATGTATTAATAAATTTACACACAATGACACATTTTGGTGTTATTAACAAGACACAAAAACACATTTATCGGGTGGTAACTTTCTGAACACCGAACCACATTTATTTCCGAAAAGGCAATTAATTTTAAACGGTTGCGTGTCAACAATCAACACAAGGACCCGTTTATAATGGACGTTGGTTTTTACAGTATTCGGAAAGCTCTTTAAAGGTTACAAGACTAATCTACTTTTAAGATCAATGATTATAAATGTCTAGTGCGTGTTTTCCTTCGTTGACGTCGAGCATGAAAGCAAGTCACCAAGCAGCTGTGTGATCATGGAGGAAGGACACAGGAGTTGTAACTCAGACACCTTCAAAGCGTCCAATGATGGTCGCCGCCGAGTCTGACGAATAATAGAAAATATTCCAAAAATGCCTTATTGCTGCCTGCATCTTAGCTGGATAAGCAGGGCCAGGAATCCCCTGGCAATGCTTGTAGTTTTTTGCTTGCAATTAAATACAAACAATCGATGTGATCAGGAAATAAAGAGAGAAAAATTCCTCATATTAGACCTACTTTTGCCATCATAAATAAACGTTTAAAATTTTGACACACTGTTTCATTATCCATGCAAAGTTTGTAATTCTAGTCTCCTCCGTCCAATATACATCAGTGTCAAAGACTTGGAACGAATTTGGCTAAGACAAGCCAACAAAATGTTCACTACTACTGGAAAGCTTAGTTCAGTAGCAACAAAATGCGCTATTTCATCACAAGGAGTGATCGCGAAATCTCATAAAATTTGCCTTTAAACAAATGCCATAATAAAAATGATTCAAACAAAACACAAAATCTTATAAATAGCTTGGCTATTTATTCCTAAAAGAAGTCCAGAAGAAAGCGTTCGATAAGGGCAACAACTGCACATGAACACTTTGGGTCTACAGCCTAATAAAAGCAACGGCGCAAACACTACACTTGATGATGTTGTCGGATCATATCAAGCACCAACGATGGAATGAATATTCAACTTCCTATACTGCAGTACACAACGTTTTAAGGATGCAGAATACCAACGAAAAATTGCGGCGACTATCATGGGGTACAGAGGGAGCTTATGGTTGCAAAACAGGTGGTGGGTAGCAGGCGTGCACCGCGCTCTGGCTATGGACATACCGGGCATGCCAGAAAGTGGTAATCGGCCAGATGTTATAGCCCGGGCAGTTCAAACTCCTTCTGTGTCTTTCCTCCATGGTGTGATGCACAGACGTTGAAACGTTGAGCGGCGCAGTTCAAATTCCTGCAGGGAATGACAAAAGAGCTTAAAATGTCACAGTAGCAGCGCCCTCTGGTGCCGGATTTGCCATGGACCATGGGCGTAAATCCCATGGGCACAGGGAGGATATTTCCCCACCTTTGAACCATCTCCCACTTTTTTGTGGTGAGCAAAAAAATTAAACCACATTGTAAAAATGGTTTTAGACTTTCAACGATTAAAATGCATTCAATATGACTCAGGTAAGAAAAACAATTTTAAAAAGTCATATGCCATTTTGAATACATAGGTATTACAGATATACATCAATATCATGAACACTGACCTTTATGTAGAGTCATAAGGTGTCATCCCCTGCTTTTTAAATTTTCGTGGTCGGACAAGTCCCCCCCCCACACACCTTTCCCCACCAGCACCCCCTAATTTTCGGCACAAATTTGCGACACAGCCACGTCACTACAAAGCGTTCAATTATGTAACGCTATTTCTTAGTTTTTGTACTAACGACTAGCCACAATCTTCCAACAGAACTTCTTTCTTTGTTTTGCAAAAATGGGACCGTGACGTGTTATGGCAAAAGTGCTTGCGGACACAATGGTTCGCCTGAAATTAACCTCACGTAATTGTATCAAGTCAAGTAAATATAATTCTCTCGGAGAAATTGTGTTGTAGCCAGCGAAAATAAAATTGATATTAACAAATAATAAGAAAACGGCTAACAGCTAGGATAACATTTATTGAGCAGACTCCCATTGTTTTTACTAGAGATAAAGAAAAAAATGATCACCATGTGAGACAGACTCTAATGAAGAACAGAAATACATTACTGTTTGTATTTCTTTTAATTTTACTACGAAGGCACTCAAAGTGACAACCACCAGATTAGGACCTATACCTGTGCAGTTGAGAACACCAAATTCTCCTGTCTCGCTGCTTTGGGGACACAATTTTCACGCTACAAATTATTCAAGAAACACTTTCATTTCCGTAAATTTTCTTAACACTAGAATCAAATTTTTCTCGTGGATGACCTAAAGATACGCAAACCTCGATTGAATTAGGTCCGGAGCGATAGTAACCCGATCCAAGCTCCTTCTCCCTGGCAAAACGTGCGCATGCGCATACCTTTCACAGTCTTAACCCAACGGATGACCGTCTTTTGTTTTTGCTTTAAATCATGGTTTGTCTTTCGTTTTCTTTGGCGAGGGATAACACACCGCTGGGCTCTAATCATCTTTCTTGGAAGACAAACAACCAGCCCTCTTCCGTACAAATCTTGGATCTGCCTTTGGTTGGGTAATTAAGATGGAGGATTGGAAACGTACCAGGAAACGTCGTGTGCAGCATCCCGACGTGATCAAGCAGCTGAGTTTCCCACTTAAAGAAAAGTAGGGACGCGGGAGCAGGGACCGTGACGCGCTTTCCCCTACCTTGGCTAGTGCACCTGCCCCTGGTTAATGAGCCGAGAGGCTGTGAATGGTTCAATTCTTAATGACGTTTTTGATTTCCCCCTTCCTTTTGAAAAGAGGTAGAAAACGTCACTTAATTAGGTGCGACACATCGGGGATGGTCAAGGTCCTTATAAAGAAGTTATAGTTAAGTGCATGGGCTAATTGGCTATTATGACGTCAGTCTTGTAGTGTGCAAAATGAGAGACAAGTTGTCATTGAAATTCTACGCTTGCATTCATGTGCAGAGGGAAATCATCGTTGGTGTGGAGGGTAAGTGTTGGAAAATTACGTTCGTGAAAATGCATAAATTATAAAGCATAGGCAGGAAACTACATACATGTACTTGGCAACACCGGGCATCCACCTTTGTTAATGTTATCCATCTATTCAAATTACTGAAGAATGCCGCTCCCAGATTTAAAGTAACCGTAGCCACGCGATCCACCTAATCGTCGAAACGACAGTTGTGGCTCAACTGAAAAAAAATTTTAAAACATTTTTAATTGTTCTGAGACGTT
Source organism: Acanthaster planci (assembly GCF_001949145.1). The sequence goes on along the minus strand of NW_019091607.1, from coordinate 145,791 downwards.
CACGAACGGTACCGTTAGTTCATAGCAAAGACGGATAAAGCACAAAAACTGGTTAAAATATTTGAAGCTCTTACTCACAAGGAAAGTTCAAATAAGACTGTAACTTTTAATTTGGGGGTTGTTATAGTTACAGTTCTGTGGAAGCCCTACGGTATTTTCCTAAACCCTCAGTGTTCTTGATAGCAGTGATGTAGTCGAATAATTTTTGAGAACCA
>NW_019091607.1:129727-145481 GCF_001949145.1 Acanthaster planci | reverse complement strand
TGGTACATGCATAAAGGTAAGATTACAAAGTAACACAATGACTTCAGACCATCACTGTTTGATTAAAATTAACTTTTTAGGACAAAAGTCTCGGTCTCAGTCGAGTACTTTCCGAGAACTTTTCTCCTAAAAGCTTAAATTTTACACAACTGGGAGTGTCTGAAGTCTAACATTTATTTTGTAATCTTACCTCTGCACATTTACCATCAAATGCCTGTGCACTCTGGCTTTATTCCCTCTTACCCAGTTCAGTATTTTGCAGAGAATGTTAGTACTCGGAAAGTACTCGACTACAACACTGCTTGATAGGCTCCTGAATTTCATGGTCCCTATCAGCAAACAGACGGTTCTGTACCCATACGTTGGATAATCTGGCCCAAATGTAGAAATCACACACGAGAAAAATCAAAACATGATGATAAAAGAGTAGAAACATGATTCTCTTTAAACGACAATCGTTCTGCCTTGACTGGGCCTTTGGGGGGAAAAAGAGCAATCTACATTATTGTGCAAATGAAGTTCACCACAAGTCATCAGTTTGTCGGAAATATAAAGATGTTCTGGTTTGATATTGGAATGTGTGATTGGCAGCTATGACTGCAGGAGGGAAAATGAATTGCAAAATGAGAAACCGGAATAACACTGACAGCAGAAAAACACTCTCCTTCCTTGCAAATGCTGTCGAGGCCGAAGGCGAACTTTAGATCCATAGCGAAAAGTGGTCACCACAAGATGATATCACCCTTTGATGTAAGTTCTACATAGAAGCTTTGATAAAGGATCACTCTTCCTAATGCAAACGTGCTTTCCACATTTTGCAACTCAATTATTGGATTTCCCTCCTACCAATAAAAGGGGAATCCAAAATTAGTATGTGGGAATTTTTTATATTAATCCTCCCCGAGTGATTCTCCTTTACAGGGGTAGATTGACCATGATGCTTCCCCCATTTTGTTTTTCGTCGATGCGTCACCCCAACTTCACGTCCCTACACCATAATAATTTCGTGCACCGCAGAGAATAGGGCAAAAGTCTGTAGAATTTTCAAGACAGGGATGGAATTCACAGAACAGCTGAAGGAGACATTATTTATTTATGCACTCGTCAGAACGTGTTCTTCTATTTCAGTGGACAGTGTGACCGGTCGTCAAACCCATCTCGGCAGTCACTTCCTGAAAAGACAACGCACCCCCCCCCATTGTTAACGAGATACAGAAATTGCAGTTGATCCGTCGCACTGAGGAAAGTTCCCTTCACTGAATAATGAGTCTTTTTTGACATCATGGAAATCTCCAGTTTCTAATCCGGGCGGGCAGCGCCAGTGCCAGGGGTCATAACAGGTCAGTTTCGTCGTTTCTTATTTCTCATTGTCACTGCATAACGATAAGAGAGATGGAATTTCATTTCACACATTTCACATCTGCATCGCAATTTCGCTTTACTTGGGACACAAGCAGGGGCGTAACTAAGGGGGCACTCATGCCCACTCGAGGTCTGTGCCCCATATGTGCCACCCCCCCCCGGCTCAGAAATGAGAGTAGGAAAAATCTGGCAAAAGTCCACCTCGAACCCGTGGAGTACCCACAAGGTTTGTCCTACATCTTCAAACTTTCTGCTATATTATACTGTTCTATCTTTGCTCTGTTCCACGGCCATGTTTCGTCTCAACTTGCAGCAGCCTACTCTTCTGTGAACGCAATAAAATACCTAATCATTTGGCCTCGAAGCGTTACTGGTTGATGGGTTGGAAGGGGGGGGAGAGATTCCCGAAACTGAAGCGTAAGCAACCGGATACGCCGCCACCCTTACGGCAAGCTCCAACTCACCTTGCTTCCCCGGAAAACGGGAAACTTTAACGGCCGGATGAAGAGAGGTGCCATAGTAAAACCCAAATATTTAACAGCAATGTGTGTTTTCTTCTGAGAGGAATTCTCCATGCACCTCGTCAGTGGCTGTCATCACCTGTGAAGTATTAAACTGCTTTGCATGCATTACCTGCCTGATGTGCGTGTAAATAAGTAAACAAAAAAATCTCCTTCACGAGACATCGGAGTATTTTCACAGCCTTGCTCTCCAGAGTTATTCAATGGAAAATGATCAGTGAATATCCGAACAGTTTGAAGGTGCATGACGTTGCTTAGGCACTCGAGATTTGCACTTTTTGTCGTCGGCTGCACTTTTCTATCCAAAAGGTACAAGCACTTAGAGTGACGGTTTTATTCGCACGTTTCATATGGCAAAATATTTTTCAAAGAGTGCATAGGATGAATTTGTGGCTATAGAGGCAACAGTGAGATAAAACTGGATTGGGGAGTTTTTTTATAGCATAGTTCTTATTGTTTCAATTATATAAATGTATTGTCATCATCTCGTTTCATTCTCGTTATCATTTTAATAAGAAGCACCCCCTCGTCGGTTGAAAAAAAGCCATGTTAGTGGGAATGTTAGTTTTGTTGGTAGTGATGCGACCGCAACGCGTGCATTTCGTAGTCGTTCCTGAACCAGCGAAGTTCAGTTCCCAGCCACTGTTCCCACCAAAGGAGTCTCAATGTTGCCAGGAAGACTGTAGCCTCTCTTGGCCCGATTCGGGGCTCCTTTTCGTCATCCTGATTTTACATTAATAAATTTAAATAATTTACTCGGGATAGCAGAAGAATTATATTTGATGATAATATAGGCCTAATGCATTTGCCGTCCCAAGTTCCCCTTTTTAACCAGAATTAGTCTCCATGCTTACTGCAGTGGCATAACGCTCATGGACAAGTGGTACGCGTGCGTTACTCTTCGACTGTAGAGCATTGTTATTTTGCTAAATGCCCGCGCACATCAACTGATGAATGTGTGTATGTGTGTCGTGTACAAGTATGGTGCCACCGCTTTAATGGTGTCTACATCAAATTAATCTATAACTTCCCACCTTCACTTTGCACTTGAAATCTGTACTTCATTGTGTTCTGCCACTTCGCTCGTCGCCAAGGGCGCTGGGAAGGGCTGATGGCTTTGCACTGTTATTGGCTACATTGTGCGCTACCTTTGACCGCGAGGTTAGCACTTCCTGTTAGCAAAGCGTAAATTGAAAGTTTTTTGTTTGCAAATGGTACTGCTTTAGCACGGGCAAAGTGTCGGCAATATGATAACAACATAGCCTTTATATAATTACCGCGTGGTAATTTATCTCCTCATCACTAAGCATATCACTGATCATGTGTCTTTTGGCCATATACATGCATTTCAAATTTAATCAATTTTGGATTAACGAATAAAGTGCTGTGAGAATATTTTCAGCAATGAGGAAGAAAAAGAAAAATATCGAATTGATAACCGCCGCATGTGTAACGCATTGAGCGAGCTCGTGCTACAGGCAGAAATTTACCCACGATGCTCTGCGTGTCGTTAAAGTGACCTCTGTGACGTATTTAAGGCTTCACTAACATCTGTGCAAGGCCATCAGCGCTTGGCGCTGGGTGACTCCGCGAGCGAATTCTGCCACTAGGGCCTATATTCACTGTGATATATCAGTTCGGCTTTGCTTTTGGAAATGTGGTTTCGTTCTTTCAAACCAAGGCCAAAGTGTCATTGCACTTCAGAGTTACTGTTGTGTGTGTAGAAAGCACTGGCGTACATTTTGAGCCAGGATTTGGTGGAATTAAATGTGGGATTGTGAGGGCTGGTGGAAACTGAAAAGCGGGGGGCGGTGTGTGCCGACACCATACGACTCCTGTCGAATCTCATGGCACCAAAACGCGTATTTATGGACTTTGAAACAACCGTTCTCCCTTTTTGAGTGTTGCTGAATACATCCTAGTTGTTGGGAAGTCCGAAAATTTGTCATAATGCTTGATTTTTTTCTCAAAAAAGTTGGGGGTCAAAAAGTAGTGGGATATGGGGCGCCATCCCCCTTGAATGACGTGCTAGGAGCTGATCTGTAGTTTTCACTTGCATTATGACAGCTTGATGTATTTTTGATTCGTATCGATGGAATCCATTTGCACATAAACGGAGTAGTTTGTGTTTTCGACCCGAAAAATAAAGCACGTTGAGTAACATCACATTCGAACGGGTATTAAATCCAGACAAGGAGAAGCCTCTAGGGGGCTCTCGAATCTAGACATGAGTAGGGAGAACCTCCATATAGGCTTACGTCAAGTTTTCTCCCCGTCAAAAATGACATTTTGCGCATAATTTGATCACAGGCGCTTTGGGGGACTTTTTTCTAACAGTGGGTAATGGTAATCGATAAAATGGCTGAATCGATAATACCTTTATATTGAGAACACTCGCCAGGATTCCTTATCAATAGTAAAGGATTTTTGACATGGTGTCCTCGAGGAACTCTTCACAGATTACCAGGTTTAACTTGGCTTCGTATCAATGAAGTTACTCGTGAAAGTACAAAATCATCACAAGAGGCCAAGGACCATAGTCTCGAGTCGAGGGTTGCCGAACTTAGGCAATTGTTTGTGAATCAAGGGAGATAATTCAACTTTCCTCTATATCCGGATTAAAATCATTCATGACTGAGTAATATTTACATTTCACTTTAAATTGAAATCAGTCCGCAAACAGAACTTATAAATGCAGCTATACAGGCCAAGTCTGCTCAAGTAAAGGCAGCGGTATGCTCAACAGTCAAAATTAAATTCCACATTATCAAACATTCGTTTTGTAAGCCTATCATTGCAGAATGAGTAGACGCACATAGGTAAATATCATGTGGGCAATCTTTAGTTTTGAACATCATGAAGGTATTCACTATTCTGCAATCCTTGTTTCTTTTTTTAAAGTTATAAACCAAACTCGAGCAGATGAAAACTGAGGTACATCAAATTAACGCTTATTTCCCCCTTTGTTCTGCCTGGGAGGTGTAATCTTAGGCTGACAACGTGTTATAAATACGTGAAGGGATTACAAGTATTTCTTCATTATAGACACGACGCCCTCTATTACTATTAGGAAACTAAAAGTTTTAGCTGGCTGCCCACATTTCTCGTTCAAAAAATGCAGCACGGGTACCATTGACATGGTTGTTACGCGCCATATGCAAAAGTTTGCCAGATGCTCGAGCTCGCCGTCTGCTGTCACCAGCAGTTAGGCCTACTAGGCCTACGACTACAACTTACAAGTGTGAGATTTCTGGTCAGGCCTGCGTTCGTTCAAAGAATTTGTTGGTTTGTTGCTGTAGATGTGATTTTGTTTTTGAAAGGGTTATCAGTGGTTAAATATTTTTGATGACTTAAATGATACGCTTAGTAAGTTTACACCTTGTCTAAAGTTGCACAGCCGCCACTCGACTTTGGCTCCTCCCGCCCAGATTTCGGACAAATAAGACGTTCTTCGCCGTAGTTGATCAGTTGATAGGTGCCAGCACTTGGCATTTAAAAAGAGCAGTTGCTAGGCCTACATGATGAAAACACTTTGCTTGGCCTACATCTACATGAAAAGAAAATCTCCCCAGAATTTGTCTTCTTTCAGATCCTCCTCTAAACTTTCCATGTAGGCCTAATGACCTAATTTGTATAGCCTAGGCGTAATTCTCCTTTTGTTGTTATGCATGAAGGCCTATGTACAGGTTTGACCATTTTTATCGGCCCTTGAGAGTTGAGTCAAAGTTGATCGACCATGGAGGACTCTGCACCTAGTTTTGGCATCGATATCATAAAAAACAGCATCAGAGATCTCCAGGAAGGTATGAAAAGACTAAATGAAAAACAACATTTTCTCATCTCTGCCTGCTTCAGTTTTTCCCAGGAGCTTCATTTATCTTTTTTAGGGGGAGTTCTTTCTTTATTTTTTGTTTCTGGAGTTTTTTCTTTCTTTATTTTTTGTTTCTGTATTCAAATTACAATGTGAATTAGACCTAGGACTTTTTGTTTGTTTCTAAGAAAATATCAGCCATATTAATGTAGGTTTAAAGCCTGCATACAGGTTTGGGGACAAGTCCTTCAGAAACAGAAACATTTAGTAACACACTCACAAAATCCAGCCATCACCTTTGAAAATTTCACCAACTTTAAAAAGAAAGACAGGCTCCGAGACACTAAATTGTTTTGTTTTTTGCCTAATAGCCAGTGTTTCTATGACTTAAACAAATTGGCAATCAAACATTCAAATAAAACCCTTTCAACAATAAGGCTAAAAAAAGTAGATTTATTGTTTGTCGTCAGCGACTGCATGTGATTTTGCTCCCGCATCGTGAAATTTCATTGTTTTTGAGAAAAAAGGCAAAACTTAATGGAAAATCCAACTCCCAACATCGGCAGTCACGTTCTGGCAATCCCACTTCCCAGTCATCAAAACACAAAAAAAATTGGAGCCTGAAAGCCCATGGGCACCTTGTCAGCCTAGCGTTGGGCCGCTATCCCCGCTCTTACACCGACACTTTAACTTAGCAGAATCAACAACCATATGGGCCCCAATCCAACAGTCAAACACTGCATCAGACCAGCTCACAGTCATGAGTGACGGAGCCATAGGTCTTATACATGTGAAAAAGGGTATAATTTTTCCATGATAGAAAATAATGTATAATGAAAAGTGGATAAAAAATGTTAAATTTGAAAACCCCTCACAAGAAACAGTAAATCAAATTTCATTGGCCTAATGAAGGTAATACTGTAGCCTGTTACATTGCATGTAAAAGTATTAATTTTTAGTAACAAGAACCCTGATATTCAATTTGGTAACATTTGAAAAGGATTTCAAGAATCTGGCCCACTATGGTATCGAGATCTGTTTTTTCATTTTTGTATGGTTTTATTTATTTATTATTTTATTTCCACCACGCAGAAAAGGAAAAGAATGAAAGGAAGTTGTCAGAAGCACGGTCAAGAAGGAGAAAGTTGGAAAGCAGATATGAAGCAGGTAATCAAGTTTCAGGATAACTCCCATTGCCAATTCAGGGGGGCCAACGATGACATGACAACGATGACATGAAAGGAGCAAAATTTGGGGTTGTTTTTTGAAATACAGTGAGAGAAAAATGATATTTTTGGAGGATTTCTTTTCCTTTCCTTCTCAAAATGTCCAATAACCTTAAAATTCATTTTCAGCTCAGACAGGCCATAAAAGGTTACATAAAGAAATTTTCTGCCCCCCCGATAGTTTTGGATCCATGCACTGAAAGAAATCATTACTTAACGGGAAGCCAATTAATTGTATTTCCGTTGTACTTCCAGCTTTCCCATGACATGGTTCCCGATATTTCAGAGTGGATTGTAAATAATCATCTTATGATAAGGAGGAATGTCTCTAATAGTTGCCTCACGGTCACTGACAGTGCCTTCTTTCAACTTGGCATCAGTTTTGATCAGAAGTCAGACCCTGAACAGAATATTGAAACTAATGCCGAAACTCACTTCGTCACCCAAGCCTCATTTATGTAAACAGTAACTACAACCAACAAAAGGAAGTTTTCAGGTCACATGTCTCGGAAGAGAGAGAAAAAAATGGTTGCGTAATCCTTTCTATTGCCTGCCTAGCTTTGAGTAAATTCAATCAGACCACAGACACCAAAGGCAAGATGGCAGACACACTGAAGGTTGCCCAGTATAAGGTCAGCCAGTCCCAAGCAGCCATTGAAAGGTGGGTCATCTGAAAATTGTTTAAAATATAAACACTGAACTGTAAACAACAACACAATTGAATGGCCTAGGGATACAGATTAGACAATTGAAGTTGTCACCAGTAGTTTTCTTTTGTGGGGATACCACATAGCCTCAAAATACTCTTTAAGTGGGTTTTTTCATGAAGAGTAATCCATGTGTGAGTGGGTTTATTGGCAGATCCACAGACGGGGGAAAATGGGACCACAGGCTTCCCCCAAAAAGGGGCAATTTGTTTTTCGTCTTTTTGTTTGTGAAATGTGAGAGAATGGCAGTTTGGGGACTATCATGATTTCATTTCCCTTCATTACCAAACCATGAAGAAAGTGCGTAATTTGGCCTGCCCACCCCTCAGAAAGAATATGAAAAGTTACTTTAAATATTGCTGACTTTTTTTGCCCCCCTCCACAAAACATGGTCCTACTTCCAGACAGATTCATGGGGCTAACAGTGGCCATAAAACCAGATAAAGGATCCCCAAAATGGTTATTTGAAAAACAAAAATGCCACTTTTCGGGCTATGTCATTTGCCGTCCAAAAGTGTGAAAAACCCCCCAAAATATAGCCCCACCCCTGAGAAAGGGCCATAAAAGGCTCCATATTAAACAAATTCTTACATTTCTGCCTGTCCCCCCCAAGAAAACAGTTTGCCCCTCCCCAAAATCTAGTTTAGGGTCTGCCCTTGGCCCTTAATGTATGAATGCAAATTGCGTGCCCCATTACATTGGTGTTCAACTAACCAGGCTGAGACGAGCAAGTTTTGCTGTGAGAAAGTTGTTAAAGAAGGAAAACAGAAGCCACTACTAAGAAAACACTTCAGTATCTCTCAACTACACTTCTTTCCCAGATATTGGATTGGATTCAACGCTAGCACTCCCTATAAAGAGCTACCAATTAACAAAGTACTTATAATTGTGTTTGCCTCAACAAAGAGGAGATTGTCAGGTCCGACGTGTCCTTAACTCCTTGCTTTTCTTCCTTTTTCCAGTGCCTTTATTGCAAGGTTCCTTTTATACTAAGGTATTTGGCTAGTCCCTCCAGTCTTGTTATCGACATCACTTCCTACATCTTTAATATTGTTTCTCAGTCAGCAGAGCATTAATCAAGAGCTGGAGCAGAGAATTTCTCACCTCAGAGCCAACAAGGCGGCTGAGGAAACACGCCAGCAGGAAGAAAAGTAGGCATTTTTCCTCATTGCTTTCTCATCGAATGCATCCAGCACCTGAGGATATTTCACCATTAAAACAATATGTGTGATAAACACCAAGCTTACTTATCCAGTGACAGTTATCTGAAAGCCAGGCTTTAACACTGGCAGGACCTGTGCAAAGTGGAATTTGTATTTACAGGCCTGAAAATGTGAGAGTAATAAAGTTTAAAACTTTGGGCTTTGACACTACAAATCATGAGTACTGCATATAGCTATGTGGTCATTTTTGTTGTAAAGCTGTTCTAAGCTTTCCTGACTCAATACTTCAAGTCTCTCCCAGCTCCCAAAGCGCAGAGCCACAATTGTTGCTCTGTTCCTAGATTTCTTAATAACAGACTGTGAAGCGTACCTTCCTCAGAAATTATTCAGGGGGGAAATCATGCTTAATCGAAGTGAAAAATACATCCGTTCTGGTTTGGGAAAGCCAACTTCCAGCAAGGACTGCCCATGATTATTACTGAAACTTGCAACCTTAAGAAATTTATCTTGTCCATGTGGTGAAGATAATACCTAGGGCAATACATGTTACATAAATGCCTTCAGGAATGCAGGTTCATTCTCCTTGATTCCTGACTTCAAACTTACAGTGCTTAACTTGACAAGAGAGATGACAGTTGGAGGGAACACCATGTGGACTTCTGAGCAGTGTCACATTTAAATTGATCCCAAAATAACAAGATATTTGATGGAAATTTAAACATTTACAGCCCCAGAAACTTATTGTATCGCCAGATATCAGGCGTACTGCTTTGATGATCGTGTCCTCCCCAGAATCAGTGTAATTTGAAGGAAAAGATGCATTCAAATGTGACCCGTGGGGGATATGCAGAGGATGTATGGCCAGTCTGGTTTGATGACTACTTTGAATGTTGAGGCATTAGTTCAGATGTGTAGCCAGAGTTTTGCCTATCACACAACAGAAATGTTTCTTGTTTTCACCCCTTTTGCCCAGCTACACATCCCAGTTTTGCTGTTATGATCTCTGGCCCATTCTGCCATGGGCTCAGTGCTGTGTATTTCTGTAGTTTACCGTTTTCAGCAGACAATCAATTAACTGGTACCTTGTGTCAGTATGAGGGCATTCCCCAGTATAGTTTCCTTGCATTGTCAGCAATATTGCACCACTCTTTGGGCTCCTACATGTATATCTACATATGTAGGGATCAGTTCTGCACATTTCCATCATTGATACATTCCAACAGGATTGACAGTACAGTCATAAAGCAAAATTCATTACACTTGATTTACAAACTGTAATTGGACAGCAAAAATACAGGTTTTTGCAAAAATCCCTGAATTTGTATGCTGATAAGTAAAATTATATATTGTCTCTGTAATTACTTACTGACTCAGACATGGTTTTATGCATATATCATTTCTCATGAGTTGAAAGCATTGTCCAAAGATTTGGGTTACGGTTACAGTTTTCCCACCCATCCTTGACTCAAGCAAACACAACAGACTAGCAATCAACAAAGCTAGATCTGTACATAGCCAAGAATGAGAGAAAAATATTTGTGACTGATTGTTTAGAAACTACAGGTGTTGAAGGGTTAGAATGCTTTGCCAGAAAATAGCGAAACCCAAATATTATTGTAGTTTTAATACCTGAAAAAGTACATTTGATGCTGACTTTAACAGCCGAAGTCAGTGACTGGAGAGAAGTCAGGCTTAGAAGTAATAAATGAAAGTAGTGCATTAAGACATCAATAATTGAAGAAGGCTAGATTCACTGAGAATGGAACAGTGATCGAGTTGCTGTAAATAGCCATGTTCTTTTCCGTTGCAGGGAATTGCTGGAGGGCAAGCTGGCTAGCTTGGCGGACATGTTCCACCATGGCAAGGACTTTTATGTGAGTAGAAGGACATGTGCATGTATGGGGATGTGGGCCAATCGCATAAACAAAGTTCTAGGTCTTAATTCTGTTTTGTGAAAAAAACAGTAATACACTATCATTTCAAGAAAAGTCAGAGTGCCTTTTTGCTGTATTTTCATCTGCAATTCTAGTGCATGAAATGTGGGTTTTGATCTTAAGCTGTGATTGAAATTCCTTCAAGTCTTCTATTATTTATTTAGCCGCTCCACAAACAAGCTATAAAGCATTGGATGAAATTCAGTTTTACTTATCCTGTTCTGCAAGTAAAGTCCCTGCGAGATATCAACTAGTTGACAAGCGACATTACTTATTCAGTTGCTTCGCCCACAAAAAAGGTGGTAATCCACCTGAATCTTTTGTATAAATTTCCAAAAAAGCAATTCCTTGGTGAGATTTTGTCGAGTAATTGGACCTTACCTTCTTTGCCCAGACTGATCAGTTGCTGCAAGACGAAGTCAGTTCAGTAAAGAATGAAATGCAGAGCCTGACCTCAAAAGGTAAAGAACCCAGACCGTTATCCTTGAAATAATCTACCATAATCAGACCTCTGCAGCAGCAGAATGCCAAATCACAGACAGTACTCAAGAGCAAAATACATCGGAACAAAATCCAACAGCTAACACCAAAGATGTTATATTCTGCACTTCAACTGAATCCAATGGCATCCTTCATCTTACATTAGTAATTTAACAAATATGGAAGTTTTTTTTTCTTTTTTTGAGGGCATACCATCGAGTCTAAAAATTTCATGCTATATTGCAGAAAAAAAATATTTCGGTACAGAAAGTTGCACAAAGTGGTCCATTCATACACCATATTGAATTGCCACTATTTTCAAAAGGTTATCAATGTAATGGGAAGGAGAGAGGGAAGTACCAGTCAGTTTAATGAATTCCCTGCCAGGGCTAATGTTTGCGTGCAGTCTTTTTTCTGAACATTGTGAGAAAGTGGAACAAATTACCTCAAAGTGAGACATTTTATTGTTGTGCCTTCAACCACTACCAGCTTAGCCTTGATTGAGTATACTTTGCCACCCTCCAAATATACTTCCACGATGAGTCCTATCTAGATAAATCTAGTGACTAAAATTAGAAGCCATTACTTCAGGGCCATCCTGTTCATCGCAAGTGGAACGTGCATGTTACTTTCCTTTCCGACTAGTATTATGAATTGCCAAAGTGTATGCGGGCACTCAAAGTTAAGACATGTGTGTAAGTGTGATGGCCCCGCAGGAATGGGGTCTCCTCTGATTTGTCTATACAAATGGATAACCACCAGGTAGTACTCCATGGACATCATAAGGGGGAGAAGAGGGGGTGCTGCTTCCGTAGTGTGATGGCCCCGCAGGTATGGGGTCTCCTCTGATTTCTCTATACAAAAGGATAACAACCACGTAGTACACCATGGACATCATAAGGGGGCAAGAGGGAGTGCTGCTTCTGCCCCCCCACCACCACCCCTACCCCCACCCCAGGTTTTAAAAAAGTTAAACACACAGAATATGAAAAAGCGAGATGAAAATCACCAACTTCTTTGAAGTATGTTTGAGTATACTTGTTAGTACATGATGACATCATGATTTTATATGCGCTCTTTCCTATAGCAGTGATGAGGTGGGATGCGATCCATCGAGCTCCCGTAGGAAATAACATATGTAATAAACAAAGCATGACATCATGTTTATGCCTGTTGATCCTCTTCCACTGTTAATAGTTCATCAGCTTGCCGGTGACGATAAGTCTTTGCAGCCCACCCAATCCACCACCCCCCTTCCGCCAAACAAATCAAGGTGACGTCCATGTTGACCACACTGTATACGTCCCAGTAAGAAGCATATGGCCAGGGTCATAGCATGTTGCCAAGAAAGGGCCACAAATATGTGACCTTCACTTTTGGACCCCACGAGGAAAATCAGTCATCAATTGGTCAATTAGCACCACCCATAAAAGATGCCAAAGCTCAGCAACGGGAACCGCCAAACTAAAGAATGATGAAGGAATACGGTTAACAACAATCACAGAGATTGCTGAGTTTATCGTCAGAATGATGGCTATCTCAGTAAATTGAACAAGCTCGTCCTACCTTTGATGTATAATTTTTTCAACTGCTTGGGAGATCTCTTGGCACAATTTGATTCTCATCTGGCCGTCACATTGCTGTTGTTGAATTCCATGTGATGAGAGCATTTATATAATGAGAGTATTTCTCTTGAGATCACTTTAAGGACGAGAAGGTCGGCCTCATCCTGCAAAGTAAATGAAACAATTTCCATCCCTGATTTTAGTGTGAATATAAGATGCATCGAATTATCCTTCTTCCCATGTACATGTAGTCAGACAGACAGACACGGAGGCAGAGCGGCTCATAGGGCTGTTTGAAGCCTTGGAGATGGTTGCCAAGAAAAATGAAGATGAGAAAGGTTTCCTCGGAATATCGTTGGAGACCCAGCATCAGGCCTTGTAAGTTGCTTTCGCCTTGCCGAGTAATACAATTTAGAGCTGTTTCACCACAAACTTTGACATGAATCACCTTTGTAAAACTTTCGGTCCACAATTTTTGCTTTTGAGCAGAGACCTGTTTGAGCAAGAGAAGAAAGCCGAAGAGCAGGAGCTTGTCAAGATGAAGGAAGTGGAGAGACAGCTACTCACTCAACTTGAGGAGTAAATAGATCATTTTGGAAACTCTTGTTTCACTCTGTGCAATTGCTAGATGTTTTGACTTGCCTCTGTTTTAAGGCCTGACATGCGTAAGAGCACCTTGTACTTTGACAGTTTCAGGACCATTTGTCTAGTGTTTGCAAGCAAAAAACTTACTTTGGAATGTCTAAATGAGTCAACTCCACCACTGAATTACTTTAAGTTTTGGGGGTTCCAAGATTCCTGTACCAAAGCTTTCAACATTTTTTTTCCATTTCACCCCCCCCCCGGGCAAGTCCCACCCCCCATGTTGTAATGCCCATGTAGACTTGTATAGTGTTATTTTACCAAACAGCAATTTCCATGTTCATCCGTTTTTATTCTCCTGAACGGCTTCGTGAAATTGACCACAGAGCTACCTCTGATTTCTTGTTCACCTCCGACAACCAAAGAATAGACTGACCAACTCAATGAGATTAAGTGACATAAAGAAAGAAACAAATTTAATATCTGATATCAAGATGGACGGGTGTAGTTAAAATGCATTAGAGGTGAGGTGGGTTGCTGTCGATGGGAATATCCCCAACTTTTCAAACTGTAGCACTAGGCACTTTACACAACTATGTTATCAAGTTCAAAAGAAATATTACATTCGTTGAAAAATGGTAAAATATTTAACAAATACATTTATTTACACACTTTGGAGATGACTTAAATAGGGGTTAAAGAGCAAACCAGCTAATTCAGAAAGCCATGAAGTTGTTTGGTGTTCCATTTCTGTTTGAAGTTGTTCAACTCATGTTTAAAAAGCGGAACGAAATACGCTTTAATTTGTGACAAAAAGTCTGTTTGGTGCTTTTAACATTTAAACAGTTCAGCATTTGCATAATAAATTCAAATGCCGTTAACATTTCGTGAACATAACAATAGATGGTCTTAGTTTCTGTTTTGCTTTTACTAATCAGTCCTTTTTAACTTACATGCACATGTCCTGACGTGTGGCATTTTGCCAAACAAAAGATATTCAAAACGTATTTCAACAGCAAAAAATCTCTCTTTAAAATATTTACAAATGAATCAAATTGATGTACAAAACTAAACTGGAATCAAGCCACCTCCAAGACTCAGTGGCCTCATATCTACAACACAGTCTGACAGTATCAGTTTAGATGATGTAAAAAAACTTCATTAAATCACAAATAAGATTGTTGGCATTGGCGCATAGGGTCCCACATTCGGCGTCGTGACTTATCAGAAGTATGGCTTTACTTTTACATAGGTTTCTGTTTCATTTGAGAGTATGAAACAACATGCTAGGACCTATTTCTGGGTGATTTGTCCGCCAACTCTTAAGTAAACCAAAATTTATTTAAATAGGGTTGGTAAAACCTGGTGCTTCGTGTTTTGAAAGTATTCAAATACCCTGTAATTTGCAAGAGTCCAACAGTAGTGTCAAAAGAATTCCCAACCGAAAAACTAACCATTATTTTCTCTGCTGTCTAAAAACTCTTGGCCTGGCTCAACCAAACATGAATCAAATGTGTGAATCACCACTGAATGTTATTACAATACAGTTCATGAAAATAGATAGTTTGTAACATGTTATACCTTGCGTTAAAAATGGCCAATGTACATGTACAATGTACATGCATATTGGTGTTTTTGTGACACTGTATGTGAATTCACTGTTATATGCTGGCCTGCTTGATTTAAACACTCTTATGCACGTTTATGGAGACCTTGAGTGCACTGCTTAACCCTAACCCTCCTCAATCCTCCAACAGGTGAAGGATTGAGGAGGGTTAGGGTTAAAGTAAGTCATCATCTTTTTGGCCAAAGTCATGGTAAATCAAATAATGAGTAACAACATCTTACATTAAAGCTAAAAATGCCAAATTTAAAGATGCTGCTGTCCTAAGGCCGGTTCCTACTTCAGGTGAATGCCAGGCCAAGTGAATGTGTCATCTCATTAATACCGGCAGCAAAATTCACCGAAGTCTGAAATACGTTTAACTTTTGCAAATTCACACATTTGATATGACTTCACAATAGAGTGTTTGTGTGCACTTTCACATCAAGTACGAATCCACCTTAAGACTTATATCCATGAAGAGACTGTAAAGTGACTGTGTTTCAGAGACCCGCCTTAAACAAGCCTGCTGGGAATAGGACAAAGATGTGCACGTTGCGCGCACAACGCAGCGTCGTTTCTAAGACTGCTCAGGGAACAGTGTGCCCAGCAGCGCTGTGTAGTTGACTCGGAGCACACTGTCCCGCTTCTCTTGGCCCGTCCAGGCCTCATCGATCTTGGTAGGTGGGGGCTGGTAGGGGGGCAGGCTGACAGGGCTGTCCCTCCAGTTCAGGTAGCGGACAAACATCTCGTAGTTGACCTTGCCCTCGTCGTTCTTGTCCATTCTGTGATGAGAAATT
>NW_019091607.1:112219-129026 GCF_001949145.1 Acanthaster planci | reverse complement strand
ACTTGCCCTTAATTTACACTAGGTAGGTTGAAACTTGCCCTCAATTTACACTGGGTTGGTTAACGCCCTTAATTTACACTGGGTTGGTTGATGCCCTTAATTTACACTGGGTTGGTTGACGCCCTTAATTTACACTAGGTTGGTTGACACTTGCTCTTAATTTACACTAGGTAGGTTGACACTTGCCCTTAATTTACACTGGGTTGTTTGACACTTGTCCTTAATTTACACTGGGTTGGTTGACACTTGTCCTTAATTTACACTGGGTAGGTTGACACTTTCCCTTAATTTACACTAGGTAGGTTGACACTTGCCCTTAATTTACACTGGGTTGGTTGACACCTGCCCTTAATTTACACTTGGTTAGTTGAACTTCAACTGATGTGCTACTGATTAACCACATATTGTTTAATTGTTTGTGGCTATGCAGCAGTGTCTAGAAGAAATACGGTAGAAAGTTTCCTTCAGCATGCAGTCTTCCATATTTTTGTTGTTTTTGCTTCCAAGTTGTATGGATATCACTCTTCATCATGAACTTTGTGCATTAGCCAGTAGTTTCACATTTTGATATTCCACATGAGGCTGCATAACGTGTATGCATACAGGTTGGTTTGTTTATGGTGTGAAGTATACATAACCAGAAGGACCCAAAGAAGAGCCAGAAGCGGTATTATGTTAGCCCATAGCAATAGCTTTCTATTGGCCCTATTCAGCCAGAGACACCAGCACCAATTCACAGTGCTGATGAGCACTAGAGCATTGCGTTCCATCCTGACGCTAAATTTTTTATTGCAGAGGGTACATGTCCTCACTGAAGCTTTATCAAAATTGAAAACTTACAGAGAAAACGATTTTGTGATATCTTTGTACACCATCCAATTTTTCATACATGTAGGTTCTGACTTTTTCATAGGCCTTAGGTATGTCTACTGTTCCTATTATATAATCCAGCCCTGATCTACAGTCTTTACAACAGTGCCGGAGTAGCTATTGCAACAGTCACCCATCAATCTTTCTCTACTCTGCTGGTCAAGTGGGTGACTGCTCAAGCAAGGAACGGGCCTGTAGTACAACTCACCTGAAGAGCAAGGCGCGCACCAAGTCGTCGGGCAGCGGCAGGTGGAAGGCCCGGCAGGTCTTGCGCACCAGTTCGGCGTCCACGAAGCCTGAGCGGTCCGTGTCATAGGACTGCAGCCCCTCGGCCAGCCGGGCAAAGTTCTCAAAGTTGCTGCGGCGGAGCTGCTCCTGGGCCACCGACACCAGACCCTCCAGGGGCATCTTGTTGTCCTGACTGTCACTGTAGTAACGCGCCACCGTCATGATCTCGTGCTCAGCCAGCGAGGAGCCGCCCAGCTGTACCATTAGGTTTCTGTAGGACAATCCAAATGTTTACAACTGTTGTATAGATCAACTGTCCACTATAGATTGGGCACATTGTATTTAGCAACATTTGTGCATTTGAAGCAATGTGATAGAAATCTTTGGGGTGAAGCGTGTAAAGACAGGATGATTACAAAGCGTTCTCATGAATTTCTCAAGAGAATTTGTATGACATGAAGCTTGCTTCGTTGACTTTCACAGCCCCTTCAGTTGGTTCCCAAACATGACACGTTTCTACTTTGAAATTGCACTGCACAGTCCACAACAGCCTGGAAGGAGGATCTGTCTGATGTAACAATCCTGGACTGACACGATTACACATTTCTATTATGAATGTCCTTGCATTAAATACTAAACTTGCTCACATTCACCATTAAAGACTGAACACAGGGCAGTTTTCCTGTGCAAATGAGCAAAGGCCAATTTTTGCAAATTGGAAGAGTTACCAAAATGAGTGCCTTGCATCAAGCCTCTCGGTGTATGAGAACTAGGCTAACGGTAACGGTAACAGGTTCTGCTAACAGTACAAGACAGGAATATCCAAAGCTTGAAAGACAGCAATATCTAAAGCTTGAAAGTCTAAAGTGGTGTACATGCATCACTGATGGCCCAATAGCAGTGCAAAAGCCTAACATGTTTTGTGTCTAGCAAGCAGAGTTGTAGGGGGCTACTAACCTGAACAAGTCATATTCCAGTTTGCCAGTGCCTTCGGGGTCATTCCTCTTGAAGAATTCTTTGATCTGTTCCATGTGCTGAGAGGCGATCTGGCCCAGCTTCTGGATGATGGAGTTGATGTTGGAAACACTGAACTGCATCAGAGAAGAAAAAAGGCAAATACAACTAAGTCACAATGGGAAATTTTTTAAAAAATGACTTCCTACCAAATCTGACTGACCCCCATAGACAGAAGTGTCTTGGCGATATTACCACTTCATCAGGAAAGGGAATTTTCACTTGATGCTCAAAGCATTAATAAACCTGAATGCAAACATGATTCAGTAAGTTGTTTCCACAAAGTTTTGAGGTGGTCTGACATTCCCCAAGCACTATAAACTTTTGGCCAATGATTCCACACATTTCAACAGCTTGGGAATCAAGTCCAAATGGCAGGCATTGGTATTAAGACAAATGCATGAGTGTCTTAGAGTACCTACCTCCTGGGCCTGCTTTTCCATGTAGCGGAAGGCGTACTCATCGGCATTGATCAAGATAAATATGTGGTTGTGGAAGTTGACCCGACTGCCCACGTACAGGTCCCTGGCCTGGTAATACTCTGACAGCTCAGTGCCAAAGCGCTCTTGGTTGGGCTTCTTGATACGGTTCCTCTCCAAGAACTTGCCACCGATGATCCCTGGAGATTGAAATCAGGAAAGGGTTCATTCCTAAAGCACGATCAGTGGATTTTTTAAGGACGTGGATGTGCAACCTAGGCCACTAGATCACAATCTGGGTGCTTAGACTGAGGGAAGTGGCCTAGTGGGTTTGTCACTTATATTCAGAGGGTCAGAGTCTGAATCCAGCTTCTGGCCTAAAGTTGTGGCCTAAGGCAAGTCATGTCACCCCCTACTTCCTCCTTCACACCAGGGGTAGGCCCATAAATGGGGACCGGCATTAGCTGGGGAGTAACCTGCGATGGACTGGCACCCCCCGAGAGGGAAGTGGAAATATCCTCAGTCTTTTCATGTCATGGAAACCAGAGACAACACCAGCCTGATGGGCCACAATGGTTCTTAGCTCCACCCCCTACTTCAGCTTTTTTACAAAAAATTTTACAGTCGAATATCAAGAGTCCTTTTTTGCTTACATAGATCTGAAAGATACGTGTCAATCTGGATATTGTTTAAGTTGCATGGCTGTTGTTTCTCAAGAGTTTTCTCGATTTCAGGATTTTGCCCTCCAATTTTTCAGAGGTTTGTTTAGATTTTGCTACTTTTTGGCAACACAAATGAACAATGAGAGATTCTCATGATGGTCACGGGAGAGAACTCATTCCTCTATAAAAGCCCTAAAAAAATCACTAAGTTAAGAGAGAGTTGAAATATGCACTATATTGCACCAGCTGGGAGCTGGAATATTTACCAGAGTTGCGCACGGGTGGCTCAAAAACTGCGATGGTGTCATCTGACAGGAAATAAGAGAGAATAAATCGGCGGTCCATGTCAATGGGCTTGGTGGTGTCCAGGCGACAAACAAAGCGTAGTACGTTGCTGTCAAGTCCATGCCTGAATGGAACAGAAAGAAAAGTGTATGTCAAAGTTGCTTTTAGCTGATAACAAGTGTCCACCATCTGCAATAAGGCAACTACACATTTCAAACATTCCTAAATCCTTCCAAATCCACTGGAGGGTCTTGGAGGATTTTTATAGTACACGTATAGAGGAATTAAAGTATACCCCAGCTGATGGTAGTTGTACACCGAGAGTGATGCCTGTGGACAGTTGAAGTACAAAGAATGTGCCATCGGTCTAACACAGCACAGGGGAGGATTTGGAGGAATTAAGAAGGCTTGTAAGAAAAAACAGGAACTGTTGTGGGTTGATAAGCCTAAGGCCATTTCTAGCAATACAGTGAAGAACACTAAATTCATTAAGGTGTCTTTGGTAATCTCTTTCAAAACTGAGTCACAGCCAAAACAGCCACAAGTGGCCAGAACTGAAATGCTTGTAGAGGGTAGTGAATGTGGAGATTTGGGGAAGTATTTGTAACCATTTGCATCTTCCAACAGTAAACATGAAAAATTTACGTCTGATCTATTTGAAGGCTATAACAACACATCCAGTTTGTAAAAGCCGCAAGACTTGGTACTTAAAAGAGGACACAACAAAAATGTCAGCTCCAAAATGCTCTGGGAAATATAACAATTTACAATGAGAATAGTGTGACCAATCAAAGTTCTGAAGCTGGTAAGTTGATGAATAATGCCATGTGGTGAAGTCAACATGTGCACTGCAGATATTACCACACAGCGGACCACTTCTGAATCAACTCCTCACCGCCCGATTAGTGTTGCATTTTGAGGACTCCAATCCTAACAGGATTCTGCTTTGGCTCACCTGTCTTTCTCCATGAATTTGATGAAGTCCCTTCGCGGCGGCTTGGGTAGCAGGCCCATGCAGGAACAGAGAGAGTCCTCCTCTGAGCCGAAGCCGGTGTAGGGGGGCCACTCACGCTTCATGGCAGGGGCCGGCTCTCCCTTGTAATTCAGCGGGGTGAAGTGGGCTGCAGTGTGGAAGGAAGATAGCTTGGTTACAGTTTGGTCAAGATCTACCAAAGCATCATTAGAGAGCATATATGCCATGCGCAACAATCCTTCTGGGGACAAAACAGGATTTCATTGTCTCGTTTAACACTATTGAAATTTAACAATGTACACTTTTTTAAGTTACTGACAGACAATCTTGAGCCCTTTTTGTCACATGCCCATACCCAAGTGCTTTCACTCAATGTGAACAGACCATGGATTTGTGCATATTCTGCTGAAAATTGGCTGCACCCTTCTGAACCTTATGAAAAGTAAACCAACACAAAGGATAAACAATCAGATATCTGAAATCTACTCACCCACACCATACTTGGAGCGATAGTACTCTTTGGTGAAGTCATCGCAGTCACAGAGCGTCAGCTTGCGTCCCCAGATGTTTATTTCTGTGCCAATCTTAAGGTCGCTGTCCTTATAATATTCAGTGTGCACGGCCCCGGTCTGAAATCATTGGGAAATGTGGAGGAATCGTTAATCTGGGGTGACATATATGGTTCCCTATAACAATTTAAACAAAAACTGATCAGTACATATTTTTAACGGATGGGCAGAACATGTTTCAAAGCTTTTGGCTGATTCCAGGCTAACCACATGTTGTGTGTGGTAGAAAATTGACAATACATGATTTGCTTGAGAAATGCCACAGAATTGCTCGTGACACATGGTACATCAAAACATGTATACATGGCATAACATACTTTGTTGTTCAAAAATAGAAATAGGCTTTCCCAGAAATGTGCAAGTAGTTAAAGCAAATGGTATTTTCAAATTCAGTTTAAAAAGTGTTCGTCATCAGAACAAATTTTCCATGCAAGAACAAATGACCAAACCAGCTTGCTTTGTATACTTTTAAAACTCAGTTTGACCATTTTTAATATACATACATGTAGGTGACGCAACTAAAGACAAAAGCATGATCTTTTCAACCCCTTGCACTTGTTTCAGCTCAGTTGTTTTTGAAAACAGTGAAGAGTTTTTATTTAGATATTTCTTGAGTTTCAAATCAAGCCAGTACTTTCTGCTCATTTTGATGGATAAAAAATATGCAGAATCAACTCTACCTTCAGACTGTCCAAGATGTATCGGCCGCCGTGACCCATGGGCCCAAACACATTGAGAACGGTGCGGCCTGTGATCTCGCCAGGCTGCCGCAAGGGCTCGGGCCCGCTCTTGGGCAGCCGGGCCCGGCGCAGGAACATGGGGGCAGCATCCCGGCCCGAGTTGGCCGGGATGACCTCCTTGACCTCCACCGTGTCGTCGGCCAGGAAGTAGTGCAAGATCATCTCCCGGGTGTCGCCAAACATGTTGTCGGTGTCATCCCAGTAGCAATAGAAGCGTAGCACATGCCGGTCGTGGTCAAGGAACTGCTTCAAAGTGTCCACCTTCTCATAGGGGCGAAGCGGCTGCTGCGACTCATCCATCTGGTTGAACATGAGAATATTTGCAACTTTGATCGATTATTGAATACTAATAAATACCTCGATTACCTATTCCTTTAGACGTCTGCAGTACTGATGATGTCACACTTTACACACTTATACGTGTGCTTTCCTACGATGCTCGTGACCAGACCATGGGGCCCCAACTCCACAGACAAGTTCACCTCAACGATAAGAGGTACCATACCAGCAATTGTGAGTGGAGAAGTGATGTATTAGGCTGGTGTAAAACACAGGAGTTCTTGCTGGTGTTAATCATTCAGATCAATCACATAAGTGAACTGTCTTGTATGTCAGTGTCTGCCAATATCAAGTCCAACTACAGTTCCCTATCTTTTGCTACTGTGAACATTCACGCTGTATGTCACCTTGTCGCCGTGTTTGTTACTTTTTCAGTAATTGTGGGTCAACTTTGATCAACTATACAATCAGACCAGACCACAGGTCGTTGATGGAACTCCTTTTAAGCTGGAAACCACATAAGCCTGCAGCCAAATTCACAAGTTTATATGCAACAGTGCAACTCCACTTACGTCCAAATGTTTTTACATAAATTACACCAAAAATTAGGACACATCATGTGAAAGTTGGCTGTTTGCATAAGTCTGCGACTTGCATAACAAATTGCAGCGTTAACTTTCCCAATCATTTTAGGTTGTGTAAAGTGCATCGGGAATTCATGATTTCACAAACTAATCTTGGGTTGTTTAGTTACTAAGCTTGTCATTGCTCAACTTTACAGGGTTCAAATGAGAAATGAAAATCATAAACAGCCTTATGCTCAAACCCTGGTGCAGCTACATGTATGTCACAAATTTGCAGCGTAAGGATTATGTGTGGCCAAGTTTGGTGAAACAGCTATCTAAATCTTATGTTCTTACCCCTTTCCTGTAATTCGAGTATGGATCCTCAGGCGTGCTTTCTGGTGGGTTGATGCGCATGCCTGCCTTCCGCAGGAAGTTGTAGGTGAACTGGTCACAGCCAGTGATCTTGAAGGTGCGGCCATACAGCGTCAGCTCTGTGTCAACATTGAAATGCTCCATCGTGTAAAACTGGTCGTCGTTTGGAGGCGGAAGGGGGATTCGATGGCGGCGAATCAATGTACCTGTTGACAAAGCCCAAAATCACCAAACATAAGTAAATGCTAATAAATAGAAATATTTTATTCATTTCTAAAGCCCGAATTTCATACAATCATATTCAAATGCGACATACAATGAAGACATTAAACTATGTGTGATGGTGAAGCTGAAGGCATTGTTTAGGACATATACATGTATGTACACAGTTGTGATTGTATCTTTCGTCAACATAATTTGATAAACTACAATAACTGTACATGCCAGGAACAGGTTCTCAAACTATCACACAGGACTAAAGAATTTTGAAGGTGAGATCCCAAAGCAAGCTTCTCATGAAACCAACTTTTAGTTTTACTTCTGACAAAGGAGGGACTTTAAACACGGCTGTAACAATTTCTATAAGAAGCATTTGTAAATAAAAAAAATAAAAATTGCAGACACAACTATGTGGAGCTTGTGTGATCATTTGCACCTGCTGTCATCAGTTATTAATTGAAGACTAATTAATAGTAGTTAATTTGTTTTCAAAAATACTTTTTCATGAAAGATGAATTCAAAAGATCTATGCAGGTAGTATAGCGTGAGTATGTATGAGAATCAAATAAGTTGTGGTATGCCACTCTACCTTGTGGTATGCCGCTATTGTTGACTTGGGGTTCAATGACCTGGATGGAGTCATCCTCCAGATAAAAGTAGACCTTGCACTTGCGGATGCGATACTGCTCTTCAGGTTTCTCGTGCACTGCCTCCTGGAAATACGCATCAAAACGCAGAACCTGCAAAAGACAAACATTCGACACAAACATTTAGAGCATATTTTTTGTGGAAATCTGTGAGTGGGATGCAAGTGGTTAGAAATTACTAGCTTCCCATCACAGGGTTTTGAGGTTTGAATTCAGCAATTGAAGTGAAAATTGACAAGGAAAATAAAGGGGAATTTATTTGGTTGAATCCAATAATATATTTCAAGGGGTTAGGGGTAATTTTCAAGTGAATTGATGCATCTGCCCAACAGTCAGTCAAAAAATAGCCTACATGTACTTTTATTTTAGTTTTTGTGGTTAAGCTGGGACTAAGGGAATAGATCATCAATTAGGACCCAACTTCAGTTGGACTGTATACTAGCCTCCCACTTTAGATAGGAGACCTACATTTACTTGAGCTTAAAACTCAGTGAGGTAGACCATACTAACATGCATTATGTTTCTTCATGTGTGGGAAGTTGGTATGACCAAATACATTTACCATTATTTGAATTTTTCAATCGTCTAGCAGGTCAAGTATTTGACTGTCCAGTAACTGCTCCTACCTGCCTGTCGAAGGCAACCCATGCAGGGGCTGCATTGCCTTGGCCCTGGGGGATCTTGCTATTTTGTGGCTTGGGTTTCTGTCCCAGCAATTTCTCTCCACCGATGCCCGGTTTGTGTTCCCCGACCAACATGGCCACTTGATTACAGTGGTCAAAGTGGTGGGACTTGTGGAACTTCTCTTGACCAAGCTAAGGAATCAAGAAATACAACCCCCCCAAAAAAAATTTCAGAAACTTTAATTTCAAAACTTATGGGCAAAAGTACATTATTTTTTACAATCTTTCTGCAGTACTTGTCAAAATTTAAAACTGAAAGTAGGACCAAGGTCTGGGAGTTGTTCTTTTGGTTTAACGATCAACGCACTACCAATGACACAAGCAGAAAAAAATAACAGGTTTAATTACTCTCTGAAGGGATACAGACACCTGTTTTTTACGAATGAAGGTGTATAATCTGCAGTCATTCAGTCACACAATACTTTTTTCCTTACAAACAGCAGTAAGCCGATAACATGTACTTGCTGAATTCTCCTATTGGAAGTGCATCAATTGGCTTGTGGTCCAGTTGGCATCCAAAACATATTGACCGCAGAATTGAATCCCAGCCATGCCCATGTTGGCAAACTGCAAATTTGTTTTTTTCATACCCGCAAAGGTCTAAATCCCATTCCAATTTAAAGTGTAAAATATTTCACTTTAAGGTTTGTGAACTGAGATTTTTGAGGCTTCTTTTAAGGGAAGTAAAAGATGAAAATTATTACATGTACATGTAAGTCCGGATTTCATCCTGTGAACCGGAATTTGCAATGACAATATACATGTACCGGTAGGCCTAGTCCGCAAAATGTGCAATGCGCATTCTGAATTGCCATAGGATCTACCAGAACAATAGTATATGAACCATAAATTGATCAAATAGCTGCCGTCTTCTACAAATAGACCACCTTAATGTTTTATCATCTTCTTATTAGGCTAACCTTACATAGTATGTCAATTAATACTGAGGTCTTACTGTCGAAATGTACACTATAATGTGGGATTGTCAGAAAACATTAAGCCAGTCAGTGTCAGTAAAATGGATGTCGGACAACTTGACCATTTGCCAACTCAACTTCCGCCAACTTGACCGTTGAGACAACTCAACCAGCAGTGGGAAAACTTGATCATTTGTTGAATCGTCCGTTAAGACAACTCGACTTTGACATGCAGACAACTCGACTCTGTGAAGTCTCTACATAAAATTTTAATTCGTGGCCAGGTCAGCATGCATGCAAGTTGATCATTGGCCTAGCCTACAGCTCTGTTTTTAACCATTCTACATGTTTTATGTAACGTCACACGATGCAAACAGTTCAACTAGAAAAACAAATCAATATTGTTTTCTTCTTTCAGTAATTATATATACAATAATATCAATCTATGAAGTAAAACAGTTTGAGGCCTAACCAGTTAACTGTGAGGATAAAAATAAGTTTGAAAGTAGGCCTAACCATCCTTGGAGCTAGGCCAATACTAGAATTATAAATAGGCCTACCTTCCGATCGAAGCTATTCCCGGGTAAAAAAGGCAGCGACATTGTGTTCCTGCTAATTTCACGAGCACGCCGTAAGGAAATTCCAGTACGTATTCCTTCTTAATCTTTCAGAAGTAAGTTGGGTTTCCAAACGCGTTTTACAGTTTAACTTCGGCAAACCTCGATTAAATTCAGAGTCAACAGACTTGATCACGATGGATGTCACTGACGTTTCGGCTCACAAACACCAAGCACACCGACTGCACGCCGAGGCCCTGTTGTATTTTGCGTGTTGGCATCATTGTTCGCGGTTGCTATGCAGGTGTCAGAGGTCAATCGGGCTGCGTTGAAGCTCGTACAGAGGGCGCGCTCTGCATTTTTCTAAAGGAACTAAGTCACTAAGTAAGAGGCTCTATAACAATGCAAGCCAAACACTGCTAGATTTTCTCGAATCAAAACAAAAGTATATTGTCTTGACATTAGGCTTTCCATTTCTTTTCAACTCCAGTTTAGATAGTTGATCACCTCATTGACTGTCGTTTTTATTCTTCGTCACTTTCTCAGCGTCCATTGGTTCAACAAGAAAACCGTGCTCCAACCCCTGAATTATAGTGTGAAATGTGTTAATGAAATGTGTAGATATTAAAACGAAGATTCCTTGGCCAGCCATTTTCCTGTTTCCTTGTTTGTTGGTTGGTTTTTCTTCTTCTTTTTCTTTCGTGTTTTAATTTGCTAAAGTCATCGACTGGGATTAAAATCCCAGCGGTTACATTAGCCGATTACAATTTTAATCATACAGGCAAAATACACTCACCCGTCGAAAAGAATAGTTGCCAAGCCGCTGTCGCTCGCAGCCATTTTTCCAATGGCTTTCCTCTGCTTTTCTGGACAATAAGGCCCGTTTTTCATCCGTAAGTTTATCAACTATCTGCCAATTCATGGAAGCCTCCAAACCCAGGGAGTTAATCCTGGCCCACACTTTCACAACAATGGCATATCCAGCTTTCGGCGGAGGGGAGTTCAAAAGCGAATGCGGCTTTGGGCTCACTTTTTATGACAGCACAAAATATCACAGAGATACCGTACTGAGTGATTTGCACTCCTCAATTCAAGAAAGCAGCTGCGTAACGACTGAAACTCGGTGTTAAGAGGAATACCGTAGTGTCCATGGTGGAATATCAGCGAGGCGCCCGCAGAGTTGTAAAGAGTTTCCAATAGTCATGACTCGAGTGGTGTCATTAGGCAAAAATTCGATTCGAGACAGGTTTTAGCTCGACTCAATACAAGAGTCACATATCTGAACAATTACGATCAATAAAAAAAGATAAAAAGGTCATCTGGGGAATTATAAAATTTACCTCTGGGTTTGATCAGACCATTGTTGATGATAACAACACATGGCATGAACATTTTAAACCGGCAAGTCATTGTAAACAATACTTCGTAATGAAGTTTGTTTTGATTTTTTTTTTGAGTCTTATTAATTTTCACTCATTACTCAGTCGAGAATTATTTTGAGGGACTCTAGTCGAATCATTTGCTCGCAGAGACTCAAATCGAGTCGAGTAATGTGCCCTCGGAATTTGAGTCCAGTCGAGTCGCCGAAAAAGTGTGACTTGAGTCGGACTCAAGTCGAGTAACTGACTCGAGCCATTCCAACTCTGAGTGCCTGTGTAATTATTCCTAGCAGTTACTTGGGAGTTTGACAGTTTCCAGGTCTTTTAAGATGTGACCAAAGTCTAAGAATCATTGGGAAGAGAAATGAAAAACAAATTCAAAGCTGTTTAAAGCATTCTAATAATTAGCCTTTTTCCAATTTAACCAGATTAAACTTTATTTCAACGAGTCTCTAATTAGCAGTTCATGTACTCGCCCCAGGATTCGACTATCAATTTTCTACAGAAAAAATTTCCACAAAATAGTTCCCCTTTCATCCAACCGGCGCCGTGGCTTAGTAGGTTAAAGCGCCTGTCTAGTAAACAGGAGATCCCCGGTTCGAATCCGGGCGGTGCCTTTTGAAACTCTCTCCTTTTGTAGATTTATGAAGGATTTATTGAACAAAAGTGTTTGGAGGACGATAGCGGAAATCTGTTTTAAAAAAATTGCAAAAAAGCGCATTAAAGGCTTCTGAAAAATTCCAACTTTACTTTTTGAGTCCTTCATGCGTGCTGTCGTAGAATAAATTGGCTTAGCCCATTGTCCATGTGTTCGTTTCGTTTATTTATTCCTTAATTAATATTTGAAAACGAAAACCAGGTCGATTTACGTTTTTCGATTCGAAAAAAAAGATAACTCTTTCAGGTTCACTTTTCCATTTGAAAAGAACTGCAATTATGACCATACAAGTTCGTTTCTCGTTTTTCTATGTTGAGAAAGACAAACGGAAAAAGTTAGCAATTTCTTTGGAATTTTATTTGAAATAAAAAAATATCGATAAATTGTTATAGATTTTGCTGCAAGCAGGGAAATCTGCAAAGAAAAGCAATTCTCCACTCAGTATACGCCCAATATTTGTGGATGTGGGCCCATATTAACTGTTATCGAATATCAGCGGAATGGGTTCGAAAAGCGTCGGCCAGTTTCGGAATTATTCAGAAATGGGAGAAATTCCATATCTTAATATTCCTTTTTCAACCATCTTCAATTTATGTAACTTGGCAGACTATAAAGAGGTTTCTTAATTAATTCACCAAATGAAAAAGGGGAAGTTATTTGCATTCTTTGTCCTTTACAGAAAACTGCATTAAAGTGACCAATTTTGCCCCTAACCCAAGGATTAAAAATGACCCCATATTACCCCCATGATACGGTACACAATGAATGTGCTCAGAGGAAAGCAAACGCAAATATGGGCAAAAGCTGGAGTAAATGAAAATAAGTTACCCTTCCTCTCCCACCATCACCAACTCCGCCTCCTGGATCGATCATTCATTACGGTGCCCAAAACCGTGCTGTAGGTTGATACTCGACCTTTGTTCACATTGCCAACGTTTCCCACTGTTTGCCCTTCGTTGCACGTACTAGGGAGCAAAGGACGTTCTCTACCGGGGTTGCAAGGTTCAGTTCTGAACAGCAACACTCGTGAAGCTTTTGGAGTTAGTCCAAGATCTTTTACATTCTTGGCTGTGGTCCTTCAATAACACACGGGCTCGTTGGGTTCTGTGTAGGTAAGTCAAGACCATTTTAGTCAGTTTCCTAAACCTCTGAAACGCCAGGGATGACACCAACCTTGTTATTTTGGCCCACCCTCGATCACCCACTGCGTAAACCAGGCACAGCCCAATACCTACATGTATATATCATAGAGCAAGGAAACAGAACAACGCCCATTGACTCTATGCTCAAACTGATTATGTGCTTTTGGATCTGTCTGGGAATGGATGCTGAAAGTGATGAGAATAGCAGATGGGAATTGCTCGACTGTTTCATTCATCTATGAATGAATTAATATAAATATTTCAATGTGTTGTCTCATTTGTTCCACTAAATTAGGTTTTTGTCATTAGTATTCGTTGTGTGAGTTTTAAAGCTTGTGCCGGGGGCGTAAATTAACCGCAGGGTTGTTTCATGTTCCAAAAAAAGGGATTTCATATCCACAACCTGATACTAATCAACAATTTTGGGCCCGCACCCGCGCGCTGGACAGCAAAGTGAATATGCATGAGAGTAATGCACTTCCTTCTCTTTGACGTCAAAATGTGTAGATGAACTGCAGGCGGCTCCGGTGGAAAAACAAATGGATCTCTTTCTGTGCACGTGTTAAAAATGAATGTTCCAAACGTGACACGCGTTGTTGATAAGTTTCAATTTACTCGTTTTGTTTTCTTTATTTATCACTTTTTAAAGGGAAGATAAAAACATGCAGAAATTTTGATCAGGTTTATAATATCTTTCTACCTTCTGAGATGAAACAATTAAATCGGCTTTATTCTCATAATAATCCTTTGAACACGCGTGATTGGGTCCGTCAAGTTGAGGCACGTTTGTAACCAGATAGGCATGAAGATGCGGTATATTGTTTGTTTGTTTGTTTGTTTGTTTTTTGGAAGTGGCTCAGTATTATTCTCTTTTGGGGCAGTGGTTGCTCATTCGAAGACAACTTCGGTGTGTTTTTACTTATCTAATCAGCTAGGATTATTTGAAAAGAAAAAAAAGAAGGCAGTAACCTTCTCTGACCACGTGAGAAATATCTGACAATAGAATCAAGCCGCATCTACTTGGAAAATATTTTTGCCACCCATAGCTGGGATATTTCTGAAATTTCAAACTTCGGGATGCCTAATTTTTTGTCTTGTTATGCATTATGTATGATTATGAAGGTATACAACTATATTTTATCATCTGTTATAATTGTTGAAAGTGAAATTTCGTTTGAATAAGGCAACTTTGTGGTAGATACACTTTTCTCAGAATGTACAAGATAAAATACCTTGAGTATCATACTTTATGAAAGGTGATACTCTGACTTTCGAACATTAAAAGCAAATGAAATGACGGGAAGGCACACATGTACAGACAATCTAGCAACGTCATTCCTTACCTTGAGGGGTAGACGTGATGTTGACTTCAGCTTTGCGTCCATGACGTCACCGTTATTCATCGAAGACAACGTCTTGCGGGCTGCTTTGACTAGAGGTGGTATGGAATCCAGTGTTACGTGAATGTAATTTCGCTTTTGATACTTTGCCAGACATAACGCGTTGTACCAACTCTCAACTGAAATTGCAAATAATATGTTGTGATATGTTGAACCTGACCTGTCATTCAGGGATGAGCACAGCTAAGTGACGTAGCCTGTATCCTATCGCATCACGTGCTGTGAACGAAGATCTAAATTTGTTTCACAGTAGGCATACTGTCTGTGTAAGGCCTGTGCCTAGGCAACTATTTCAATGATAATGCGCTATGAACTCCAGGAAGCAGCGCACACATAGATAGCAGTAAGTAAAAAATCGACGCGTCAACGCTCAGTTTTCAGTCAGTTTCCAGTCATTCAGTTCTTGCAGAGTCCAATTTGTGCTGAATTGGACCAGACCCAACGACACTCTACCCATCGGCCTGTGAAAGGCCGCGCTCGTTGTAACTTCTATTTTTACAAGAATTGTAACTGTAAACTGAAATATGTGTAGGCCCATTAATGTATACGTGGTACTTCTCACACGGATAAACAAATTGGTAAGTTTAATTAACAAAGTCT
Source organism: Acanthaster planci (assembly GCF_001949145.1). The sequence continues at coordinate 113,847 of NW_019091607.1, read as the reverse complement.
CGAATGAGATTTGAAGGTTGGTGTATGAGGGGGCAGCTGAGGGTGCTCACATTTTCTTCAGTGGGGTAAAATTGTTTCAAATTATTTGCTTGTAAAAAATCTCAACTGGCCTTTGGGCTCATGCTCTTACACTGTATAATCTATGCAGTAATGTTCTCATGTTATGCCCAACTCAGTGACAACGTGCGACAGGGCCTACTTTGGACAGAAATAAACACTTGCCGAGAAAAGAGCACAGGCACGCAATAAGAATATTGAAATTGTACTGAAAGCTAAATAATGAGGAAACTGGCAAAAGGAACCCTGTGTTTGAAAAAAATAATACATTTCAGGATATAATGCAGACAGAAGGGTAGAAAGTAAATTTACCTTAATTTAAAAGTAATAATGAATGCATAAAATGCCTGTTCACGGAGTTTGCGTATATAGTTGTACATGCCTACGCAGCTGAATCGATTGGGCGTAATCTCCCATGGTTGGCACAGAAAAAAAGTTGGTACGGTGGGCAAACTTGAATTGGACGTCGCTTGTCAATTATGATCAGACGATTGACCTGTGGACTTAGCATTTCGACGGTGTATGCTCTGGACGTACTGAAGGGAGGCAAACTCGGAGAGGGTATGTACAACAAGAAGCACTGGAGCTGATGTGTACCCAGGCACCAACTACACGTTTTATATTAAAACAGTGACTGCAGGGTAAATAAAGAGATGGAAGATGGCAGCCCCCACGAAAAGCTAAACCAACGTTTGGTGAGTCCGTTCCTTTTGTCCCATTTACTGGGTAGAAAGAACCCATAAATACAACATAGTGGCAGCGGTGGTCCCAGTAAATGTTAGCGGACATAACAGTCATGTTTACAGGATCTAATTAGCAGTGCAGAATTTCGGGGCCCAAAGTTTCTTGTCCGATTTTTGCCGCACATGCACGTGTACGTTTTGCACAACGATAATTTCCGATCATGTCGCAGTCAGAGGGGGCGCATGCTAGTTCAGTTTTGATCGGGCGATTAGATCCCTATGATCAAATTGAAGAGATCACCAACTGCCTTGAACGCTTGGACCAGTATTTCAAGGCCAATGATATTCCAGCTGCCAAACAGTCTGCTGTTCTGTTGAGTTGTATTGGGGCACCTGTGTACAAAACCGTGAAGAGTTTGTGTGACGCTGCGGCAGTCTCTGAAAAGACATATACTGAACTGTGCACTCTGCTCAAGTCTCATTATGGGCCTAAACGCCTTGTAATCGCTGGACGGTTTCGGTCCTATCAGCGCGGTCAAAAACCTGGTGAAACCGTGGCACACTATTCCGTTGAACTGCAAACCCTGGCAGGACCCTGTAAATTCGGCTCTTTTCTCGACGATGCCCTCCGTGATCGCCTGGTCTGTGGTATACGCAGTGAGTTTATCCAGGAACATCTGTTGACTAAAGATGGTTTTACATTCTCTCAATGCCATTGAACTAGCCAAAACACTCGAGACGGCCACAAAGGATCTACAGGAAATCAAGGCTAAGGGAGACGGCACTGTAGTCCAGGCTGTCCAAAAGTTGAAACCGCGCCAGCCACGGCGCTTAAACAAACCTCCAAGCAAGGATCAGCGTTCCCCCCCACCCTCGGCCTAGTGGGGG
>NW_019091607.1:45768-104316 GCF_001949145.1 Acanthaster planci | reverse complement strand
TTGAATCTGGACGGTTATGCCTACTTGGCCATCGCTTCCTGCCTGCAGGGCTTCACCAGTGGGGCCTTCTTCCCTATAGCCTCAGTCTTAATCCGGCGTTTGGTCAAGTTGGAGGAGTTCGCTCTCAGCACAGGATGGTACCACATTTTTCTTGGAGTTGGCCACCTGCTTGGACCGGTTGTATCAGGTATGTGGGGGTTTATTAGTGATGGTGTAGTAACAGACTGATCCGATACATGCCAGTACTGCGATGGTGCCAAACTCACACGTTTTACACGCGTTCTTGTAAGGTTGGGCGCGAGCACTTTTAGAACGGAACAACCTATTCGGTCGAAAAGCCATTTAACGTGCATGTACGCCATACCAGTCATTAATCCAGAATAGACTGGCCTTTAAAATGGTAAACAGCAGCGTGTTCAACATGCGTACGTCGGCAGGAATGGGTACTGCAGCTGTGGGCCATGATTCTCAGTGATTACAAAGATTTCCCCAAAAAGATGATCCCATATATACCGGTACATGTATACGTATCAATTAACTTGAAAACATGGATGGATAGGCCTAGACACTTTTTTCAGAAGTTCTTATGGAAAGATGTCATCTCCAAAAAAATGAAAGTGACCCCTTCACTCAACACTATGTTGGCCAACTCTGACACATGCTTATGTTTTCCTCCCTCTCAGGCTGGGTGTTTGATGTGACATTGAGTTACAGGCCGGTGTTCTTTGTGTTAGGGGCAATAAGTTTCGCCTGTTGTATCCAAACACTTCTTTTCCCTGTCTTCAAGCGACTGGAAGGAAGGAGGTGAGGACCGACCACCCCAAACAACACGTGAGCGAAGATTAAGTGATTTCTGCGGTTTGGGTGTTACTGAGTCAGTTTTACTAGAGATTGAGCCAAAAACTTGAGCCAAACTGGAAAACATCATAATGCTCACACAAACTTGACCAGAGTCATCCATCCTAGGGAAGCAAGTAGATGATACGTTTGAGCTTTCTTCCTGATCACATTATGTCATTTTTCTCTTCTGATATCTTGTAAGTCCATGCATTCTCTCCTGCATCTTTCATGTCAGGCAGTTGCGTTGCCACGAGGGGGATGCAAAGTGATGAGGCAGAGCGCAGTTCAGAGCAAAATCGAGACACCAAAGGAGGCAAATTGGGCGGGCAAATAGATTACAGGCCGAAAAACAGGTAATTGTGTACAAGCTCATAAGGTGACGAGAATATCATTTCTTGGGTCAAGACGCCGTCTCATGGGTGCATTCGCAGCGAAAGCTTGTCATCTTGACGAGATAGCCTGAAACGTATTTTACTCTTACAAATGAATCATTAGGGAGACATTTTGTGGTAGATTTTTTGACCTTAAGGAGACATCGGTCATTAGGGAGACATTTCAATGTCTCCATGTTTGCACATATTTACCAAAGTTCAAATGAAAAGGTCGTTTATTTTAAGTAATCCATGTTTCTTTGTTACATAACCTGTTTTTGATATTATTCGGGCAACTTTTTTCTGCAAAAGAAACAGCTTGTTGCATTGAGAGGTCAAACTGCCCCAGGAAAGAATGGCATAATTTAAGTAGGAAAGAATAAGGGTATTATACAAAGTTAAAAGTATAGTTTCTGGCAAACTTTTTTTTAATCTACTCATAATGCCAATAGTTTTGGAGATTTTGCACACAACATGTTGATATGTTTGGTCCAAGTGAGATTCTCATCAGTATAAACACCCAAGAATTTGGTACTTTTGACCTGGTTCAGAACATTTTATATTATATATTCCGTGTATACTTATTTGTCTAGAGTTAAAAATCATGTAATTTGTCTTGAGTAAATTAACTGAAAGTTTATTTGACAAAAGCCATTCATTTCAATTTTTCAATTAACCCTAACAGTCCTGAATCCTCCAATTTTAATATGATTTTGCACACACCCTAGGGAGTTAGGGTTAACATTTATTTCGATAGTGCAAATGTATCAATCAGGTTATATGAATGTGTACAATTAATCAAGGATATAAAAGAATACAAATAAATACGATAATAACTAGGATGGCATAAGTTATGCACTACAGAGGCATAATCAAAAGCCGGGGGCTTGTACTGAAATGTCTTGAGAGAAGACAGACAGACAGACAATAGGTCACAGGACTAACAAATAAGACAAGAAACGAAGAACGACGGACGGAAAACAAAAATAATTTATACAAGGCAATAATAGATACAATGGAATCAAAAATAGTGATATGCAAGTAATGAAACTGAGAGGGAAATTATGCTAAATAACTGGAGATAAGACTATTTTTGTATGAGGTTTTGAAGCGGCCCACAGACGATTGTGTTTTCAGGGTCATGCTTATTCTATTCCATAGTCGTGGCCCCTGAAATCGTAAAGTATTGCTCGAATAGGTTGTGCGAATGTATGGAAGATAAAGATTGTTGCGAGACCTTGTGCAATAGTCATGGACATTGTGGACAGAGGTGAAGAAAGACGAAAAGGCGTGTGGAAGAAGATTGTTGGTGTATTTGAACATAAAAATCCCAGTTTGGAGTTTGTTTATATCAGTGAGTATAAGTGTGTTGAGTCGTGCAAAGAGAGGGGCTGTGTGTGCCTGTGGAGGTGATTGAGTACAAATCCGAACAGCTCTTTTCTCAATAATTCATTCTTCACCTTTACAAGTTCTGTATTCAGATTACTTATGGCTGTATTCACATTATGATAACAGACTCACAGTGGCAGACTCAGATCACAGCGGATGGTGCGTGTAGGCCCTATGTTTATCATTATGCCACAGCTACCTGTAGATGTATGGTAACTGTAGGCCTACAGTACATATGTACATGTATATTAAAATTTAGACAGCAGAAGGAAGCAGAATTTGACTTTCAGAGAGCAGGAAATTCTGGACTTTTATTTAGGCCCTCAAAAATGCTACCAGTACTTTTGGGTGCAACAAAATTGAACAACACTTGAACTTTCAGAGGCTGTAAAAAGAAAACGATTGGAGATATCAAGCTGCAACCTAATTTACCTTAATTTTTAGGGATTTTTCGGAAAACTTGTTGCGGTAATATGGGAGACACACCTGAAATCCGTGTGTGATTTAGCATGAATGAAGTAGAAGTGTCTTGGAAACAATAATTGACAAATTGAGTCTCTTTTCTGTTTACTTGGTGAGGCCTTGATTATTTGGTGTGGGAATTTGTAAGGGATTAGTGTGAGGAAAATGAAAGATTCTGGAGGAGAATATAGAATAAAGGGGCTTTCAAGTTTTTCCTTTATACAGTTTTCATGGCCCAATCACCATGTCCATTTATGCACATGCGTGCATAATTGAGAAGATAATCAATGGAAAGTTCCATTAATTTAACCATTAATGACGAACTCAATTTGGTCACATTCCGACATAGTGAATGCTTATTATTCTGTGAAACCTCTTAGTTTAGTCGTACAGAGCAGACGACGCACGTTTTAACGCACAAACAAAGGCTCTTGATTAGTTTAAATTTACTGTTTCTTCCCCCTTTTCTTTTGACAAAGGCATCCCTCGTATGGTTCATAACAAACAAGTAACAACTGTCTCGGGGCACGTTAGTAGGTTGGTGTTCATAACACTCACAAACTATACTGGGTGTCCATTTGACTTTGTTTATGTATGAATAATAAAATCTTGATCTGAGTCAGTTTGCTTACGTTATTCCAGACTACCATTTGTCATAATGTGCATGATAATGCGGCATCATAGGTGACATCTACATGTACATGAGCGGCACTCAATGACAGAAATCCTCAAATGGCATGAAACATGCGCACACACCCCGCATTAGCCCTAACAGTCCTGAATCCTCCAATTTTACAATATGAGTAGGCCTATGTGAAGGATGCAAGTCTGCTACTACAAAATTCCAAATTCACCGACTGCTGAATTCCTAGGGTTTACATGACAACAGATATTTATGAAATCTTGATTCGTCATCTATAGATATAGAGTTTAGTATGCAGAAATATCCTGACCCTTCGATTTGTCAAATAAAGGCGCTATTACAGATGTGGAAAGTAACGATTATATGAGACAAACCTGATAAAACCACTTAAATCGGTTTGATTATATACTACACGATCAATTAAATGAATCATAAAATAGCGAAGGTTGGTTCAAAGTGACCCATGGACCTGGATGACAAAGATCAGAGTGGTTTTTTTGGTTGGAAATAAAGCGTCTACATGCATCATATCAAAGTATGCATAATAAACCTATCATTCATACAGCTTCAAACTTTAGAACTTGGTGATGTTTGCTCAATAAAATCTGGTGACTGGATGACGATTTCCTCCAAATAAAGACGCTTCGTTAATAATGGAATAAAATTAATATAATGCCTGGCCTGTCAGAATGGACACTGCTAAAATTTCCAAGCCGAAATCCATTCTTAAACACCTTTTTTTGTACCTCTTGCATGTCGGAAAGTCAAAGCATATTAAAAGTAGATTTTCCAATGATTTGTTCAATAGTTTTAAGGTACCTTTTTGTTATTTCAAACACCCTCATAGTCATGTAATGGTGTGTTCCTCTCGCGAGCAGTCGTGACCTATCTCCTTGTGTGGAGTCTGGTGCGCACGAGACGTATTAAACTACTACATGAGGTAGCAGACGGCCAACTAGTACTTTATCAACCGTTTAAGACCAGCCACGTGACGAGCTCTCGACCGATAGAAATGGTACGAGCAAGGGAATAAATGTTTGCCTAGCCAGTCTTAAAAAAGATAGTTAGCGGACTTACTCGGAAATATTAATGTATTCCACTACTGTTATTTATTCATAAATATCTGAGACTGTTTAACTATTCTTATTGGTCGAGAGCCCGTCACGTGGCTGCTCTCGAATAAGGGAATAAAATATGCCGGTTACTTCAAAGATAGATTTGCGTCAGGGAGACAAAATGAATTTTGGATTTTTGCCCTGCCCGACGTGTATTTTAACACTGTATACTCAGTGTGCCCCTGAAGGCTTGTAAAAAAAACACAAGCGTACTCGGGTGGGACTCGAACCCACGACCTCCTGCTTACTAGTGCAGAAGTATACAGTGTTAAAATACACGTTGGGCAGGGCAAAAATCCAAAATTAAAATATGCCGGATTTAAACTTGAGTTTAAGGCTGGCTCAGGACAATGGACGCGACTGCTGCCAGAGCCTTTGGTGAGGACATAATCAGCGTTCAAAATCTTAAACGTTAGTTTAAGACCGACCAAGCACATATTTGTTCTCATTTATAAATACTGTTTAAGTCAGAGAGTCCAAAGAAGTCAATATACGATCTATATGCAATCTAGCGTTTATATGTCTGTCCACTTGACCAATGGGCCTTGAGCAGGAACAAGACAGGGCGCTCTTTCCATAGCAACGTAGGCTCCATTAGTAGTAACTTCTATTTTGAGATTTTGAGATATAGATATAAATTATGAGTGATTCAAGAGATTCAAGAGCGCTCCTTCCATTGAACAAAGTCGAATCAGCCCCTGTTATGGCAGAACAATGTATCTTATGTTGCAAATGCTGTGGTGTCGTTTAATATTGCTCAGGTAGAAGCCTGAATCTATTTGTATATGTTACACATTTCTTGTTTGCAGATTTGCTCTTGGAAGCTTCACTGAGCATTTAGCAGAAAAGCTCATATATTAAATGACTTCTTTTTTATTAATTTGGAACACCTTGTCTGAAAGAAACTTGGCTAGGCAATACCACCAATATCAAGGATATAATTGCCATAATACTTGTCTGTAAAGTGAAAGTGTATCTCCACGTACTTTATTCAATGCAGTTTGGCAAAACAATGCATCTTTAAGATACTTCCTTTTGCTAAAATGTCTTTGGATTTAAAAGAATGTCTTTTTGTACACTTAAACACATTTTCATTAATATTACTGAAAATCTAGCTTTTGCTCTGACCCGACTGGGTGATTTACTATTCCACGTTCTTACTGAAATAATTAGACAGCATTGCTGCATGCTGTTATGATTTTCACATATGCATGCAAAGTATCAACATGACTTGTGCTCAGCCTTGGCATGGTATGTTTTAAATACATGTTAAAAGTTTTTGTGACTTGAACTTTGGCACACATTTCATGTTGAAATTATTTTACAGTGTGTTAATAAAATCTGATGTTAAAATGAAGTTATAACATTTTACCATGAGTTTTAATCTTGGGAGTTAATTACATTATGAGTTTGATTAACAGTGGCATGGCGTTGTAACTGAAGTGAATAATTATTGCAAATATTTTATAATCAACATGAATTAAACTGACACTTGCCATGAACTTATGACTGAACTATGGTGTTCCCAGGAAATGTGTGTACTCTGCATAAAGAATAATTGAAGAGAAGAACGATGTACATGTATCTCTTGTAAAGTGATTGTAACATCCTAAACATCGATGTAAAACTTTCTAGAAAATACACCTCATGACATGCTTGTGAAATTTCAACGAGATTGCACCCATAATCAGAAAATTGAAACCACCTCAAGTTTGAAGTCGTTTTACTCAAATTGATCATTTTCAATGTTACTTTGTTTTTCATGGAGCAGGTCGCGATGTAGCCGCATCGCTCCCAACAAACATAACAATCCCGGCCAACGCTCCTCTTTTCACCCGATGAGTAATGGCTTCTGCTCGAGGACATTATCAAATTGCAGCGGACTTTTTCACATGTTGATACACGGTCTAAGATATTTATGGATGAACGTTCAAGACCGACCAAGTACATATTAGTCCCACCCATCGATACCTTCTGTTATCGAAAATCACAAGTCTAAAAAATTATGATCTTCCAACGATTATGCTCCACAATGTTATTCTTTTACAAACACCCCTCTAGCCATGCTATGTGTGTACCTCCCAAGGCATAGGGGCGGTGCTTATCAGCCAGCCATTCACTCGCACTGGCTTTTTTCGTGTTACTACGCCGTTTCAGGGTTCCACCCGCGCCTTGACTAAAGGCTACGTGATGTGCCGAATGTTGAATATTGATGTTCAGTGTCGTCACGGGACACCGTCGCCCACAGATAAGACTTGACGTCTTCTCTAGCGTGTGGCTCTGTATATATCTATAATTATTGCCATAAAGGAAAGAATGCACCCATGACATGTGGGCCTACTGTTCAGAGTGTGTTAATACCTTATGAACCCATTGTAATAATGCACTTTGAACCAAAAGAAGTCGCACTGCTAAATTACAGTTGGTGAAGATTGGAGGCGTGTGTGCTACAACCAAGACTCACATTTTGCAATCATTGAGCAGGCCTACGTGCTGAATTGAAACAGCCCAACGTAGGACGTGAGTCAAACTCGTGTAGGTACAAACCCTAGCTCAAAATAACATTTTTGTAAGAATTTTAACTCTTTCAACGGTCGGTGCAAAAACAACATTTTGTGAACATTGTAGTTATTAGACGGATGATTCAAGGTTTGCATGGTGGCAGTGTTAACTATTAGGTTAAGAAAATTTCTATTGGAGGCACCGTACTGAAAGCGTATCGCAAGTGCTTACCTCAATGCATTGGTGGGACCACCTAACATGTATTCCTTGCTCTATGGTGGGACAACGGGGTTCATCGGCGTGTACACTGCTATTAGTTACGGGGACGAACTCCGTTTCCAAAGGGCAGTAGTTTTTTTTCCAGGGAAATTATCCTCCACTACTGAAACAGGAAGATTACGCCTTTTACTTCCTGTGATCACTTGCGCCATTTCTCCTCCTCTTGACATGGGACGACCCCATTCTATCCCACCATGCACTATGGTAAACAGTCAACTGTAAATAAGGTTATTCAGCTCATTCAATTAAGAATTAAATTGAATGGCCTTACTGACTGTCATTCAATAATAAAAAATAACTAATCAATTTCCCTATGGTATTCCTTTAAACTCAATTCGTCCTTGAAAAAATGCTTTCAAAATGAATTATCGAATCAGTGATTCTTTTTCGTTGTTTTGGTAACTATTTTGTTAGTGGGCAGATAATTTATATTTTTTTAAAGAAACGTTTCTTCAGGCATTCCCGAATGTCACTATTCTTATAGAGATTTTTCACGTGACGGGCAAAGGCGATTCAGGGAGCGTTGAAAGTCCACAGCGTCTTTCATTGGCAATTTCATGTATTCCAGGATGCTGTGAGACCTCATAGGCGCGCGCATTTCCAGACACATCTGTGCATATTGAATGCTGACCCTCAAAGATCACGTGAATGAAAAACCTCTATAAAAGTCTGGGGTATTTCGGTGTATTTATCTCCATTCAAGGTTTTTTGTCCGAGATGTGTACATGTCTCCATTACAAAACGTAAACAAAACAAATGTTGCCTATTGTGACGGGGTCCATGGGGGTACATGCTCGGGTGAAAATGGATCCAGACTCAGCTTCGCGTCCAGAATCATTGGCCCCTTTTGGGAGTGCAAAACACCGTTGACTTCAGTCTACCAAGCAGGCAGAATTAGTCTTCCGTGAATAAACAGGCTACATAAAATCAATCAAAATATTTCAAACGATCATGATTGACAAATCCTTCTCAAGTGATACATAATGAAAAAGACAACCCATAGTCCTTTTCATTTTATTATGAATTTCACCTAGTCTATAAAGGGAATCCCCAAAGAAGACAGGACAATGCATCCATTTAAAAATGTCATTAATTTTAACAGACAGGGGATAAGAATGATTGCCCCAAAACGAATTAAAAAAGAAAGGCATGGCCATACGCCCGAAGGGCATCAACGTTTTGTTCATTTGAAAGCATGCATAAGCATTAAAAAAATGCCATACACGTAAAGTAAATGAAGCATTAATTGCCCCAAAACGAAATAAAATTCGCCACCATTAAAATGAACGTTTGGAACTAAATACTGGTTGCCGAAAAGTTTGCTTTGAATGCTCCATCAATGAAAAAGAAACCCCAGTTTATCTGATGTGTAAATTAATGGATGTCATCGGTGAAAATACAGAGAGAAGCAGAGTAAACATGGCCAAGAAAACCTATAATACCGCAAAGGTCGGTTCACAGTGGCGCAAAAGCGAAGAAAAACGCGAATTTTTGAGGGCAGATCTAAATATTCATGCTGCGAATACGCAAAAGTCAAACACACCTCGAACTAAATTTTGCTGTAAATCTGTTTTGACGTCAAATTCGCTTGGCCTTCACATTTGTCTAATGTATGAACTGCACTTAAACTTATCGAAACACAACTACAATTCAACCCTCTCCACCTTCACACTTGGACAAGCTTCACCGTCGTCTGGCATCCCAGGGTACTCTGATCTCAGTCATCGAAACTCCACCGTTGAATCTTCTCACGCCTCAATGTTCCCCTTCAGTTTTCCGATGACAGACGCAGACAGAGCGTACAGTCGAAACGGTGACTCTGCCGGTTCTCTTAACATCACTCAGAACAGAGATTCGCCATCCAAACTGACCACTGTTAACAAACGAGGTTTTTACGGAGAAACGCGTCCGTTCGGAACGGGGCTGAAATATATCATGGGTATTACCTGATCGAGAACGCTTTGCAGTGAGCTTTGGTCCTTAAATTTGATAAACCTCAATGCTAAAAAATTTCGACAGTAATACAATATTCTTCAAAACTGATATTTTCAACAGGAAAGAACCTGAAAAAAGGGGGAAATCCTCTGGGATTCGAACCAAGGACACCTACAATGCAAAAACTCTGGTGTTAATATATCAACACTTTTTAGTGTTGTGAGATGACCACACCATAAGGTGTTACTTTAACACCACTGGTGTTACTTTGCACATCTATATGTGTTACAGTGCACTGGATGGTATTAAAAGTACCATCAAAATGTTTAACACCAGTGAAAAGTGTTGATGTAGTTCTTTGATAACACCAAGGGTGTTAAATTTAACACCCCAGTTTTTGCAGTGATTGGGCTATTGATAAATGGAAACCTATAGTTCTAACCGCGAAATTACAGCCTTCATTACACAGGGACATCATTCCATCATTTTCTTCCTTTTCAAACTTTTCGCTGCAATATCTTCATTTTCATCTGTTGTATACGAACTATATCCCGAGTAAAAGGCAAAATCGACAAGTGGTTGACATAATGGTGGTGGCCCAAACTCTCCCTTTTCTGGTAACTTTAACTTTGGTTGGTTTGCTCATCTTTTCCAGCCTAGGTAAATGAGCAAAACATAATGGGAAAACCATCAGCTACACAGTAGTTGGTGCACCTTAATTAGTAAACTTCATTCACTGAAATCAATAATAAATACTTCAACACTTTAGAAAAGGTGGGAAATTTCTCAGAGATCTGCTGGCTGATAGATTGATAGGGGTTTTCTTTGACTTTCGAAGCTTATGAACTCGTCTGGGACACCGACTCGGGCGATGGAAAGTCCAAACTCCCCAGAGGGTGGATGGGGCATCGTGGTGGTCATTGCCACCTTCTCTGTCAACGTGCTCTTTGGTTTGTTACGGTGCGGGGGCATACTGTACGTCAGTTGGATGAACGAATTCGATACCAATGCGAGGGAGACAGCTGCAGTGCAAAGTATTGCCACCTCACTGTGGTGCTTGTGCGGTAAGAGAAGTGATTCAGAACTTAGGACAGTCAGTGGGGAGAGGGGTTTTGGTGTGGGGGATCGTGCCTGGCTATCTTTGACTTCAAGGGAGAACTAGGGTCACTAATAAGACACATACTGATAAACCTATAAGGTATACATCCAGTACAACCTATTTTCATCTGAATACGCACAAATTCTTGCTGTCTTCGCACTGAGCGACAGCAATCATTCGGACTTTTGCTACTGAAGGGCGTATAACTATACCTCATACATATTCATGACGGATCGCCGAACTCTCATCGGTACATTCACGGTCACGCGCCAGCGGCTAATTTTGCTGTTTACCAAGCACACACGCGATCGTTCACTCAAGGAGTAAATACACATGCGTTTTTAACGGTGTGAGCCGGGTGACAATTAAAAACGCATGTGCAGTAGCAGAAAATCCCGGAATTGTCGCCCGGATGTAGTGTGGACTCGTAATGGCGCCAATCTAGGTAGCTCATATAAAAAGATGGCGGCACTCGTAAAAGACAATCAGCGTTTTCCTCAGCTGAGCGATGCCGAACTTGAAATATTGTGTTTGAACCTCTGGAACAAAATGAAAGTTCGTGGAAACAAATTAATGATTAAGTTTTTTTAGAGGTTTTTAAATAAAATATGTATGAGGTATTGTAAAACAAATATAACATGGTTAAGCTGAGGGAACTAGTTTGTCAACTTCCAATACCTCGGGGAACTAACATCGACTGTCCAACCTCAAACCACATTAGAATTTTATACCCCCCCCCCACCACTGCATCACTAAGGATGACGTTTGGGATAGTTTTTGCGTAACTTTAATAGTATATCAACGCCCAACATTTATCCTTATTTGTCTTATCCCTCACCAGGCCTCTTGGGTGCAGTTTTAATCAAACGCTTCGGCTGCAGAATTTCAGGAATTCTTGGGGGAGTTCTGTCATCTCTGGGATATTTTTGCAGCTACTGGGCGGAAAGCATATTTCACCTCTACGTCACATTTTTCGTAATAGGTAATGTCATTGCTGTAACGGATAACTATGATCACAGAATGGTGAATGTTCCCAGCTCAGGCATTATAGAGTACCGAACCAGGAAGCGTACAAAGGATTTCTAGTCACGTGATTTATGACGGTCAGCGTTCAATTTACACAGATGTGCGTGAAAACGTGCATCTTCATAGTCTCTCAACTCTGTGGAATACTTGAAATTTCCAGTAGAAGTACCTAGATTCGGAAGTGCATGCGCCTACTTTATACTACTATATGTACACGGACATGGTACGCTTCTTGAGAGAGGCATTTGCCCGTTGGTACTCTGTGACATCAATGTTGTTATCAATAGAAATGTATCACCAACCTATAAATTATCCATTAGTGACTGCATTATCAGCTGTAGCATACACGACAAATTACTGTCGGAACCTTGAGCAAAAGACTGTGCTAGCAACTGTGCCAAAATTACCCGCCTCGAGCACAAGCGGCCCCTCATCGGTGAAAGAGAGCTGCGTTGGTCGGGAGTGTTCATGTTATTGGTTGCGATGCGACCATGACGCGTGCATTTCCTACAGTCGTGTGTGAAACAGCGAAGTTCTTAACAAAGGAGCCTCTGTTGCTGTAGGAATCGCAAGCTTCTTCTTATTAATATCGCCTAGGACGGCCCTCAACAAATGCAGGGTCGAGTGCTAACCGTACGAACCGGTGAAATTTGTTTCATTTCATTCTGACGGCGGCAGAGTTCCTCCGCGTTTCTTAGGCATCATTTCAAAATTCCTATCGGTTGACTATAGGATGGGGCCATCCGACGGATAAATAAATGATAACAGTGACTTGTGTTGAGTGAATAATGGAGGTGGTGTTGCTCCACTGAAACCACATAGCCTTGGGAGTAATAAAATATAAAGAAATAAAAAGGGGTTTATCGCTTAGAATTTGCCACTTGAGAACACTTAACCTGATAGCCAACCGATAATAGAATTTATCGGTCGAACCATTCTGTCGGACACCTACCTGATAAGAATTTTGAAATGGTGCCTTAGCCATTTCAAATGCTCTTCAAACTATATACATCTTAATATCACCCGGTGGCCCAGCTGGAGCGACATTTCTAAGGGCACATCTAAGGGAAACTATGGGTAAACTGACCTTGGCTTGTACAAAGTTTTAAATGAAAGCACACAGGGGGTAACCCCTACTCCATATTCAAGCCCGCTTCATGCTTGGCGCGAAAACAATCATGAATTTGTGACGTCATATCAAGTATTTGCGCTGGGAATTCTCAAAAGTTAAATATATTTCAATTCAGCGAAATTTCGCTTCGCTTTCACATTCGCTTGTAGTATGAACTGGCATTTATGCGACTGAAATGCATTGACCTGTATCGTATTGGCTTGTATATTTTGAGCCGTACCAAATGAGTGTTTTTTTCATTTTTTCTTAGGTGTTGGTGTCGGAATTTCGTACAACTCCGGCATGGTTGCAGTAGCTATGCACTTCGACAAGAAGTACAAGACGGCCAATGCGGTGGCCTTCTCCGGAATAGGTACGGGAATAATGGCTGCGCCTCCGATCTTTCAACTCCTCTTAGACCGCTACGGCTGGAGAGGAACTCTTCTCATCATCTCGGCAATTATGGCTAATTCTATTGCGTGCGCTGCTCTTTTCAGGCCCCGGCGCAGAATTGAATCGCCCGTAGTCGAAAAACCGAATGACGATGACGGTCAAGAAGATTTGGAGATTGTTGAGGAAGTACCCGAGAGACAGGCAAGTGCATCTAATGCAGATGGTAGGGAGGTGATCATCTCCGAAACAATTCTTGATGGTGAGAGATCTTCCTTTGATTCAGGATTACACGAAGAGCGAGATGAAGCTTGCTACACGTCCACTGACCAGACAGGCCGTACTGATTATATGCTCCTCAAGGACTCAAGGGGATTGAAACGCGGTGCAAGACTGTTACACAGAGTGGCATCTGTACTGGGGATCACAGTTTTGCTGAAAAGCTATCGGTTGCTCTTGTTATGCTTTCTGTCCCTTGAGTTCAGCCTCCCATACATTTCGTTCCCGTTATTCATCATTCCTCGTGCTGAGAGCATCGGCGTGGAGCCTTCTCGTGCTGCCTTCCTGCTCAGTTTCCTAGGCATCGGGAGTCTACTTGGCCAGCTGGGCAACGGACTGCTGCTCAGCTGCCGGTTGCCAGCCGAATTCGTGCTGGCTGTGTGCCTGGCCGTGGCGGGTGTTTCGTTGCTTCTCACGAACTTGGACGGCTACGCGTATCTTGCTGTCACTTCCTGCCTGCAGGGCTTCACCAACGGGGCCTTCTTCCCTATAGCTTCCGTTGCCATTCGGCGTTTGGTCAAGTTGGAGGAGTTCGCTGTCAGCACGGGATGGTTCCACATATTTGTTGGCATAGGTCATCTGCTTGGACCGCTTATATCAGGTATGTGATGCAATTGTATGCTAACAGCGTAATCTTGATCTCCACTTAGAATTGATATCGATGGTGGCGCCATACTCCAAAACGAAAGACTAGATTGACAGTGCATGCTTACGGGCGATCTTGAATGGAGTATGGTGTACTATCTATGATACACATTGTCACGTCGTGCGTCGTGTTGCGTTGTTCCGTCTTATTGCCCTTTCCAGATTGGATATTTTCTACCTAAACGTCGCTCCTTCCGTAGCCCGTAAAGTCGTACGTCGTGTCGTGCGTCGCAAGGCGTATTACGTCAGCTGAAGCAAGACGCGCGTCTCATTGCACAACGCGACGCGTCGTGAGCGCGCGTCGCCCGTCGTGTGTCGCCCGTCGTCCGTGTTTTTTTTTTGTCACGGTATTTTTAACTTTGACCCTTGAACGTTTCACATGTACATGTACTTGTTCGATCGATCCACCATACCTGACTGTCATTTAAGCAGTAGAACTAGAAGATGTATTCGTTTTTGCAGTTGCGCCGAACTTTACTTGAGAGAAGAAATAATATCCTTTCATTTTTAAAGACTGACATCGTTAAAGTGATGTGTATATGAAATAATACCATTTTTGTTACATAAATTAACAAAATAGACTTTTGTTAGGGTAGATTGTTTTTTAACTTAGTTACTCTATACGTAACTTTACTCGTTAACGGCCTGACGTTAGGCCTATAGCCTATGTAATATTTCTGTCTGTCCCTGCACGATATCCCACAGAACGGAATGTAAATAATAGATTATTTACAATGTTTGATTCCTTAATATTTTCATAAGAGACGAACTGATTCAACATTATTTTGAAGGCGGATATACCTATGATCAAATCTGCTGTATACTCCAGATAAGACATGACTTTAGTTGCAGGTTGGCTCACAGAAGTCTTTTAAACAGTAACGTTACTTGTTAGCCCCATANATGGCATACACACCTACCAAAACCAACACGTCATATTTTCTGAAACTTAAACCTAGTGGTAATTGCCCCCTAACAATACATCTAATAAACAGTTTGTTATCCACAGCACTGTCTAGTATTTCTAGATGTCAAGGTGAAATTGAGAGGACAAGATGGAATATCTGTATCGGTTGGCATATTTCTTTCTAGAATTTGATGAAAATAAGTCGGCACATTTTTACAGTATGCAAATTAGAATTAGACGGTGGATAAGTTGGCCTGAACAATTTTGCTGAAAATGTTTTTAAAAAAGATATTTGGTTGAATTCTCAGAAAGGCGATATTTTCTTGTCAAGGGGCAGGGGCACTCTAGCATTATTGGCACTAATTATGGGACTAGTATATGCTTTGCAGGCAGGATTTGTACTTGCCTTATTGGGAAAAGATCCTTAGAAGTGAATGGAATTTAATAATTTTAGTCAGTGTTACTCTAATGATGAACACGTGAATGTTTTTTGAAGTCAGGAATGGACTCAAATAATTCCTGCCTACAGTGAGCTTGTGCATTTATCGACGGGGATGTATCAAAACGCTTCAAAAATAAGAGAACTATACTATAGCTTAAAGAGTTGATCACCGGGAGTGTTAGGCCTACTTTTGACAGCGCGATGTCTTCTACCATGTCTGCGTGTATGACGTGTGCACTGGACGTGAAGGACAAGCCGAGATTCATCTCTGCTTTTTCAACGATTTTAGCCTCTGCCGATTCCTGCACATTTTTCCACCTGCCGGCACACTCGAGGAACTTCATCCAGCTCTTCTTGGAGAAAGGCAAAACCCTCAATTTGGACTCTGAAACGTGCATAATGCACTGTTTTTCACCCGAATCGTCATCGAAGGAGCTCGAAATGTCGGCCATCTTACTGTCCTGCTGGTACCTAAAACAACTTACGTACCGCTTCTGCTATTGGTCAAACCATAATGATATACCACGCCTTGCCATAAAAGTCTCATTGATTGGCCGTATAAAAACGATGACGTAATTTTTCATGTCGCGCTTTCCTGCACCAAAAACGTGAAAATTTGAAAATTTTGGTGGCGTTTTTTGCTAAAAACGGCACACGACGGAATTGTGGATTTTAGTTTTGAGTTTCCTATCATCAGTCTGAAGAGGTTTCCGTAAAAATTACATAGATCCATGAAGTGCACCAAGAAAGTGCAAGATAATCGGCCATGCCCCGTGGTCTAGAAGCATCACATTGTCATTTGTTAAACCCCGGCTTTTGCAGGTCATATGCAACCCATTTGATGGGCGACGCGCGACTGGTGACGGGCGACGCACGACGAGCGACTGACGACGCGCAACGCACGACGGGCGACGGCAGATATGGAATTCCATACTCAAGGACATGAAAACGACTGTTCTTTGGTCGGAAGTCATCACTTGGGTGCGCAAGTGTGTGGGTCGGGCTGAGCACTTGCAACCAAATGTCGAAATGTATCGTGTTTGCAGGTTCGTCCGGCGCCTGAATGAAAAACCTTCTCACAATCCGGTCTCTTCTTTACCGTTAAGGGTGCACTTAAACGCAGGGTGAAGTTCACAGGCATTATAAACCTACAGACCACCATATCGTACGCAAAACTACATGCTCATTTCGTGATCTCCGCAGTGCCAGATGAATATCAACATCCATTAGCAAATTCACCCCTCCGTATAAGAAATTTATGCACATTTACAGAATTCCACAAAACTATTTTTCGACTGTTAAAAAAAAATCCTCAGTGTACTTAATCTGGCCCGTCTAGATTCAAATCAGTGCATTCGTGGCTCATCTGAAACAGAGGTATGAGCCTTGATTGTTAGTGCTAAACAAAATCAAACGAATAGTAAGATCCTACCAAATAAATCTTTATATTATATCCACCAAAATGATCCGCAAAAAAAAAAAAATTGGATAACTTTTCCTTGATGTTGTAGTGGAATTGGTGGCTTCAAGAAATGAGCGTGGAAATGCTCCATTCACGTACTGCTATGCTGTCCAACTGTGACTGATATACAGTTTTCCTTCCTCTCAGGCTGGGTGTTTGATGTGACATCAAGCTACAGGCCAGTGTTCCTTGTCTTGGCGGTAGTCAGCTTTGCCTGTGGTCTCCAAACTCTTCTTTTCCCTGTCCTCAAGCGACTGGAAGGAAGGAAGGGAGGACCGGCCAGCCCTCACAACGCGTGAGCAGTGATTAGAGGATCGCTGTAATTTTGGTGTCAGTGAGTCATATCAGTACATGCATATTCCAACTAAACTACATATGACCAGAATGCAGAGCATACTGGCTGTCTATCTTTCGCCGGTGAGGGTACACTTCAACTCGGAGTGGATAGGCGAGTGCAGGGCCTGCCCAATCAGCTTGGCCATATGCCATCTCGCACAATGCTTTGTCCTGAACGACCTTGATGTTTTGAAACATTAAACTGGCTCAGCGGTTCTATTTTCAACCCCCCCCCCCCAATCCAGGGAATCTTCAGAATATTTCACTAGAAAAGGCTGGGCGCCATCACAAGTTTTCAGTTCGCATCGGTAACCATGCATGAATTGTGTTCATTGAAATGGACGACGAGGGTCAAATGTGGATCAGGAAACCGACCACAAACAGTACTCATGGAAAGGCGCCTTAAGGTACGTTATGAAGTTATTGAGGGTTGAAGTTTGTCCCGTCGGATCATTCATACACGTTGTAAACTTTGGGTTCAATGGAACATTATGATGTCAGTGAAAACGGCTCCCGTTTCGTTGAACCCTGCATACAGATAGTACAAAAGGATCAAAAACAAAATCTAACTCAAGGGAAATTTCCATTTTTACCTTACACGAGGAGTCATATCATATGTCCTAGTTTGGACAATTTCTATCCTTACACCAAAGAAGGCGGCTTAATATTAAAAACTGGAAACAGAAGACACGATTAGAAGAAGCAATTATTACTTTTATTGCAGCATATCACAGAGAAGAACAGACTTTGCATCAAGTTAAGTTAAACACTCCTTAAATCTCCAAAATTTCGTCGTTACTTGCTTTAAAATTTTGCTTCTACCACAGTAATGTTCAAATCCTTTTAAATTTTTGTGTCATATCAACAAGTATAAAAAAGCCATATATTTCGTTCTACTTCCAAGGGCTCATAGATGCAAGATCTTGCAAAGGACCCAACTATACGATCGTGGTTACAATTACACAGAGTTACTTTTTGAGTATTTTTTCTTTGAAGTAACGTTTACCCACTTTTACACATTTTCTTAATGTTGACATTTTGTCTCGTGTATAACCAAATATATTCTTGTTTAATATTGCATGTTGTGTACACAATACGGGCGATTCACAATAGTGCGCCACCAAGAGTTTGCAATGCGTTGGCCAATCACAATGTGCGAAATCTGTCGACCCTTTCCAAACGAGCCTTGGGTCGGCAGGTTTCGCGCACTGTGATTAGCCAACGCGTTGCCAACTCTTGGAGGCACACTATTGTGAATCACCCGTATTGAAATTAATCATCTTTAGATCGTTTGCAACGTACTTTTCTGGTAGCAGTAAGACACTGTAACCAACACTGGCTACAAGTACCCCTAATTCTATGAATCACATTATTGCCCGATGCGATTGACCCTCAGAGTTTTTCTCCAACTGAAATCTCCCGTCTCATGAATCGCTTAAAGGTTCCCACTGGTCACGACAGAAAGGGATTTTGTCTCACTGATTCGATGTTAACTTAATTCAATTGGCAGAGACAGATAGCTGGCTGAAATTTTTGAAAAGCGCACAAAGAGCATATATTAATGTAACAAATGCAAAAAACAGTCACTGACATTTACCTAAATACATACAAACCAGACAAATTAACGGGATTTTTTTTGGTTTAAACTAGACACATACGTAATCACCCACAGGGGGATATTGTTTGGCAAGTTTGATTGGCTGTTTCCGTTTTGCTTAATTTTATTTATTTCCTTTTGGGGAAGACTTGTCAAAAATATTGACACCACTTTTTTACCGGCGGACCATGCTCTCGCCGCTCCGGCGCTCAATGGTACAAACGCGAGTAACACTTTTGAACAAATAAGAATGTCACAGGTATTTGCTATTTCATTAGAACAGGTGACAGCCCGACAGAAATGTTAGAAACAGAACATTATGGACTGTATTATCGTGGCCGATGAGTTTTCTAGGAAGTCGTTCAGTCCAGTTTAAAACTACAAGTTCACAAACAGGAACTTATCAATTAAAAGACTACAAGCTGCCTTTTTATCTTTACGTAATCGAATTTTTCATCCAATTGATCTGGATTAAATCTCAGCTCCACCTCAGAATAGGAAAGAGCAAGATTTTTAGGTTAAGGTAATAGTCAGGTCGCTATGTGGTGCAACAGCTATAGACCGCTCTCGTGTTGCCTACATTGGCGGCTAAAATTGGCCAAAGTTGCAAATAAATCCCCCCCCCCTTTTTGGTTATTATTTATTCCTTCAAAATATGCATTTGTCCCATTAATAAAGGGTCGAATTTTCATTTACAATTCAGCAGTAGGTGTTTTATCATCAGTTCTGGGGGTCTGATAGGATTGCGCGGAATTTTGAAGACTTTGTGAACTATTCTCTAACTTTTGTATTGACGGCCAGCCATAGTTTAGACTGCGACGTAAAAAAACAGCCTGGTAATGAGCCAGCAGTTGGCAAAGTAACAGAGAATTTTACTGATTATAAAACACCGTGCAATGAGACGGATAGCTGGTTGATGTCGTTGGCATCGATGTTATTGAATCGAGGAGCAGACTAAGGAGCAACAGCCGCTTTCGGTCCTCGACCACAGACTTGGCATGTATCCAGCTTAGGGGCTTTTCGTTGTTTTCGTCCCCGCAGTCTTTGCCACAGAGACAATTTCTTCGTCTTATCTCCTGCCCAACAAGAAACACCTCATTTAAAATAATTTACAGTTCTTCTTGCATTATTTCTAAGATTTCTGGTTGATGCTTGACATAAGGTAAACGCAAACACACATTTTTGAATAAATGTAAAAAGGAAAATACGTCTACACCAGGTGAATTTGGTCGAGTTAAATTTGTACAATAAAAAAAATTTCGGTTATTAGATTGTTTTGACAAAACGATATCACTGATGAATTTGTATCCATTTATGTGTTGTCTTACGGAACATGAAGGGGCAGGATGCAGACTCCTTGCAACGTTTCTGCCAGAGGGCGCCCCCACGGACTACCTGCAGTGTCTTCAGCGGTGTGACTATGATGGCATGGCGGTTGGGCACGCGGTAGTTACGACTGATGCTGATCCGCTTGGCCGCCCCTGGTGCCACCCCACCAGCCTCCATGGCCGGCGGGTCAGCCTCGGCCGAGAAGAAAGAGCCGATCATCTTAAGCGTGTGGTGGGGGGCCAAAGCCGTGAAGCCCTCGGTGAGGTCGCTAGCCTGCGAAAAGTCGAAGCCGCCGCCGGTGGAGGCGCCGGACATGAGTTTGACCTCCGTGGAGAATTTCAGCTGCTGCCACTTCTCGTAGGTCGTTCGCACGTAGATCGTCTCTGATGACGTGTTGCCTACGTAGACCGTCTGGTCAAACACCATCTTGGTGGATTTCTCAGTTAAAACCTGCCGTGTCGAAATGATATCGAAAAAATATGACTCAATTCGACACAACGGTCATGAAGATGTAATACCCATCTTGTTCAGAATTCATTAGATTGCCAACATTCTATCGTACGCGTCAAATTGACTGTAAAAAAGACACCGTGTTACTTGTAACACCCTACCGATCTATACTGGCCCAGGCAAGCAACGATTCCACTTCAATACAACCGTTTCTGAAGTTTTGAACTCATTTCTTGTAAGGGATCTGGTCCCCATCGGCGTCTCAAAGACAAAATTTCGGGAGGGGAAGACCACCTGTGAGCAGAGAACCAAAATGTCACCCTCATCTTTCAATTACAGATCTGATTCTGAACTGCAAAGAAAATAAGTAGGATTAATCTTTTATTTAACAATGTGTTGCGGACAAAACTGGAGGCAAGAGAATTATACTTGGTGAATGCCCCAAATGCATCCCTAAACTACCATAGGGAATAGTAAGGGGGTTAAGGTTAAAGAGGGCGCCAGAGAAACGCCTGAACCAGAGCTGTTTAACGTAGAACCAGCTTCAAATTTTGAAAACTAAATGGCTGTTCATTATGTACAGGGTGCACCCGTGTACATGGGCCAAATATCCGTACGCCAAGTTCATTGGTAAAAGTTATTTTATGTAAGCGAGTTCGGAGACATGGAATTGGGGAATTGAAGAAATTTGGTACTGAACCTTTGGCCTGGATACAATTACTAGCAAGGTGGATACAACTGGATCAAAAATTGGCAATATTTGGCTGTTTCCAGAATAATTCTGTTTCATAAGGGCTACTTTTGCCAGTCAGGGAAATATATCCATCGTTTTAGAGGCGATCTGCTTTGGGTAAGAATTTCTCAAGCAGTTATTGGTCAACCCGCCAAAAATTGATGTTGATCATATTTTTTCTGTGCAACTTGAACACCTGTGAGAGTTGTGAGTATTTTAAAAGAATTTGTAAGTAGAGTGTACAGGAATTTATCACTAGTGTCTTGAAGGAATTGGGTGCATCCTAAACGTACATGTATAAACAGCTTGTGACTATTGCATACCAACTGTCCGTGTGCACCGGCCCATACACCTGCCAATTTGTTTCCAACAATGGCGCACTCGTGTCGCAATACTGTCTATACTGTGTATAGACCTTTTTCACCCACGTGACTAAATGTAAACAATACCACCACGTGTAGACCGCCTTGGCCACGGTGATCGCATGTATACCTACGGGAAGCTTCAACCACGCGCAAGCGCACGTGCAAACGCTGCATGCTTGACTAGTTTATCTTGAATAGGTAGATTACTATCACAACGCTATGCACTCATTACCATCACAACACATCATACGTCCAGCACGATCGTGACATCACAGGAAAAAGGTCTATATACTGCTCCGGTCTGACTAGTACCGAAGCCACAAGCTCCATATGCTCCCCCCCCCGGCCTTGGATTTGGGGAAGAGACATCCACGGAACGCTCCAGCTTTCAAATAATTGTTAGAACTAATGTCAAGCAAAGTCACGAAGAGGTTTTTTTAAAACAGTCATTTATCATTTTAGTATGTTCATTTAAAAAAAAAACACATTCAATGCTGGCTGCAAACGCTGAAACACAGCCCACTGTTTTGTTGGCCTATAACAAGTTTACAGTATCTTATAAAATTCTGGGGCGAGTGTTGGTGCACAAACATCGTGTACTAGTAATCGAAAACCGAGAATAAAAACACAAAATTTGGAATTGTCCAAATCGAAAGGCATTGACTTTGAGCACTTAAGGAAAGAGTATACTCTCGACTTCGAGAGTAAAATTTATTAGAGTTTATTTTGGAATGGGGTTCAACTTGAAGTTGCATGATTTTTCACATAAAAAAGGCTGTATTAAAAAATCATTAGGCGCAACCGAATCGTTTCAAACGTCTCTTGTTGTTGTGTGGTCTCTGCGTTGCATCCTTGCCAGATAAAGCCCGGAAACCAAGCAACCTGATATAGACCAACAGGAAACGTCCTCGGGGTTTTAAGGCATGATGAATGAACGATCACGGGGATAAACAAAAACCCATGGAAGAATTTTTGGGGACAGGGATAAATTCCCAATCCTACGCTCGTTGGTTTATCATATAATGTTATTACCCCTTTAGCGTAATGGTATGCTCCGAGCTGCCCTCAAGGCAACATGGCTACATGCCGATTTCTGTTCGTAGCTGTTTGGAGGAGGCAATTTTTGTGAAATAAAGATGGCAATATTAAAGAGTCTAACCCTTTGTAGTTTAATCAAAGTGCCATTTTGATAAATACTTCACGGTCAAATACTGCTCCTTTCCATTTTGTACGTGTTTTAGAGGTGTTGACGGTGTGCTGGTGCTGTGTTGACGGTACTCTGCCTGTTGACGGTGTGTTTACGGTAATTGGTAAGACCATGGTAAGACCAAGATGCAGTGCCTTAATAAAAAAATTCTGCTGAAAAATGGCAGGATTGTTGAAATGTAGGCCAGGATGACCTCCTTGGGTTTAGGTTTCCATCCGAGAGCAGAGTTGGAAAAAAACACGACTACGTACAGGCTTGGGAACTATCGCATTTCGAGAAGTTAGATTGGTTTGTGTAAATAATATAAAATGTACTTGGCTAACCCACCAAAAAAGTCAAGAGAAATACAAAGATTACGGACAAGACAATTATTTAATTTTGTTTGCCAAACTCCAGCAATGGTGGCTTCCATGATATTGATCCCTGAACTTTGTTGATTTTACAGTGTGTTCAATGCAGGGCTTGAAGTGGTTCACAGCACCCCTCAAGCAGAAAATTTATGTAGAAGAGCGTCTCCGGTGCCTGTGTCTATACCCATTTAGTAAGTGACTGAACCATGCCGGGCAGGGACACCTTGAACTGCACCTGACACTCGATCCACACGACCTCTTCTAGGAAATAACAGGGGGATTCCCCTAATACATCTGTCTACGAGACCGTAATGGAGCTGTGCTGTGAGTGTAGATACCCGTGAGTAACATGCAGGTTCCAATGCATCAACAAACCCGGAAGCTGTAGAGTTGTACATAAAATCAAGAGGCAGATATAAAAGACGTCTGGAAACTAGAACTTGAATTGGGTATTATAAAACACCAGACACTATGCGTAAGTGATACCTTATTATTTTTCCATTTGTGTCGATGTTGTTATTAATTTCACTTTCTGCGCTGCACGCAACGCCTGTGTAGGCCTGATAGATTTGAGTCTAATATCCTTAGTTTTTATTCATCCATGAATCAACTATCCCCTAGACATTACAACCATATATGATGCCTTTACGGTCATGACGGTGTAACATGAACACGCATTCAAATGAGGTCAAACTTGATAAGTTCGGTGACTTGCTTGACAAACACACGTCCCCATTTCTAAGTGTCACTGGTCATAGAGGAAGGAAAACAGATGCACAGGTCATTTTCCACAGGGCACGAGTCGCGAGGTTTAGGTTCTCGTCTACATTCTCTTCAGAAAAAAAAACAAAATAGACAAAATAAACGTCAGCAAACGACGCCATATTGTTTTCTTTTGTGACTTATTACTTACCAATTAACAGAAATACGTAATCACTGTGCAGTTTGCGAGAAATTCGACAGCCAACATCGAAGTGTAGGCAACTGGCAAATTGATGGTGTTCCGAATGTATTATTTTAAACGTGTATTTCGTGTCACATCCGGCATTCAGAAAAATCACGTGACAGTTGCCGTTTAAAGGTGCTCACA
The DNA here is from genome assembly GCF_001949145.1 of Acanthaster planci. The sequence goes on along the minus strand of NW_019091607.1, from coordinate 79,962 downwards.
CTTCCTTTACTGACTTGTGGTTTGTTTGGGTTTTTCTGTGTGTGTGAGTTGACTACTTCAAACTCCGTTAGAAATGTGAGACAATTTATACGTGCAACATCTTATGGCCACCTCTGGCAAAGACTGCACATTGCTCACGTATACAAACGTACTGATCAAATTCGTCATAACGGCATTCCGATTCGGTTAATTATGTAGGCCTACAGACGGACGAGACCAAGTCGATTTTGATCCTGCAGTTAATTCCGGGTTAAATCTCAGCATTCCATTCGCTGTGTCCATTCAGACTGGTTTGATAACACGTGCATCATAATTTAAAATCTTATCAGGAAATTAAACGACAACCAGTAGGCCTACTCATTCAATAAGATTTAATGAGGTTTCTCCTTTCAGAGTCTCCTTTCCTATCCACTATATGCAAATCATTTAGCATTTTGCCTATTCGAAATAATTACATGCGAATTCAATGGGCAAAAAGTAGGCAAAGGCAGCGATGAATTAAATGAATACATAACTGAAACTGCCCTACTTTCTAATGTTGGTATTATATTAATTGTTTGGCATTATGTGCTTTCGTCAGGCTATATTTCTTCTGACCAGAATGCCAGAATGTGAACTTCTCATGGTCTCAGGAAAATTTAGTTTGGTGTATACTTTAATTATACTCCAAACATACTTGTTTACTTTGAATCAAAAGTGATACACGTTTGTATATCGTATGCAGTGGTGTATACGATCGAAAATGTTTGCATATATTACGCTATTTTATTTTTTTAAACGTACTTTTAAATTTGTTGGCATAAAACTAATAGAATGTCCCTGCAGTTACTACTCTTAATCATAGAGGATTGTAATCGTGAAAGTTCATATTTTTAGAATGTTGCAATTTACACGCTGTTGGAAACTTTAAGACAGAGAACAAGATCGATTTCTCCAACAGATCGAGATAAGATCAGTATGGCGTTCACACTGAACATTTATCCAGAAAAAACAGAGATCTCTGTATATGGAAGCGAAAAGCATACAAGTTTTACGGAATGACCTGTGTGTTTACTACCAGCGAAGCAGTTAAAGGTTAAACAGGAATTGAAAACATTTAGATCATGTGACTTTTTCAAAATAACAATAAATACGTTACCATTAAAAAAACATCTCAAACGGAACAGTTTCCTTCCAAAATTAAATATACGCCGTTCAATAATTGAGCTTTGTTTCCACAATTATTGAATATTTAAAAATAAAAAGAGGGTACCAGGTTTCTCTCAATGTTATTCACTGGTCAGACTCCTTTAGATGTTATCTTTACGAAATAAACCCCCTAGAAACTGGCTAGAAGCAACCACGAGAAAGGGAAATTCAAAGAAGGACCAAAATGGAGCTTATTTCATTTTGGAAATAGACTCTTCAAAAGTTTCCAAAGATTTAAATCAATGAGTGTTAGCTATCCGTCAGTGAATTTCATCACTGAAACCTCGTACCCCACTCCAAAAAAATTGCAATAATGACGAGGGATTTTATTTTCAATTGAAGGAACGCGTGTTATAACTTGCAATAACAATTTTACTTTGCAAATTCTATCCGGAAATATCCAAAATGTGTTTTAGCATAATAAACGTTGGGTACATTAAACAGTGTGCAGGTATGTAAAAATTCCAAATTTACTTGTATGTACCAGATATACAAAAGTTGCAATTAAAAACATGATTACATAAAAAGGACATGGATAAAAGTAAGTCTTAAGTAAGAGTCGTGAAAAGGGTGACACAATTTATAACAAATCAAATGCAGTCTGATAGAGATGAGTTTTTGAAACGGCGTAAACGCGGTTTGGCAGTTGGCGTATCCCATGTCAGCGTCACGGTATGTACGATGCCTTGTACATTATTGAATGAATCCAACACCCCCCCCCCGCCTCGCCGAGCGCCCTTATCGAGCTTGGGAAAATCTCGCTGCCATTAACAACAACTGACCATCACGCAGAATTTGCTGACCGGTTTATGTCGACAAGACTCCCACGGTGACTGAGGTCGGTGCCTTCCGCGGGTAAAAAATTATACAACCAATAAAAATACTGTAGTATCAACACGGTAAACAAAATGTTCGTAAAGACAATGAAAAGGCTGGGGTGGATTGTCCTGATGATTAAGAAATCCCGATAAACAATGGCAAAGATTCTTTCCATGACCATGAAGGCTCACTGTGAAGAGCAATGTGCATTTTTATAACTGCACCTGTACCAATAGGCTACATTAAATACCAAAACACTAAATCTAAATACGGGGCTAGAGCTCACATTTTAGTATAAGCTTTTTGAAAGGCGTTTTCAAATCAAAAGAGTTTTTTCAAGGGAAAGCCAAAATGTTTGGATTTTTAAAAATGTAACCATGCATTTGTGGCCTTTCTAAGGGTGGCGCTATATATTTTAGGGCTTTTTACAATCTTGTAGGAGGTAAGGGAAATGACCCAGCCCCCCTCCCCCAGATCGCTTTTCCTTTATTATTATTTCTTTTAATTTAAAATTGGTCCTTTTGGAGAGCATGGCCTCCGGCCCTGTTAACCCGTCCCCGAATCTGCCTTGAGTTCACATACGTTACCGTGGCACTACATACAGCAACGCATACGGCCAGTCTCCCATGTATTTACTAATCTCAACGAACGCAGTTATACACAGGGTAGTTAAATTTTGTAAACCCAGTTCCAAATTTTTAATGGAGATAGTGTTTGAGGCGTCAACTTGCCGAGGGAACCGTCATGCTGACATCAGACGAGTCTCGCCAGGCGGGTCGGCCAGTCCAGAGACACAGTCGGCTCCGAAGAAACAACACAACAGAACAACGCAGGTTTACCTGCACAGAAAGCCTTGGAAGGAAGAATGGACAAACCACAACGATAACACCGTCCGACATCAAACTGTTTCTTTAGGGACGATTCTCTTTTGAAAACAACAAATACAATTAGGAGGCAGTCTGCCAGCGATATGTTTTTGTTGCTCCAATTGGCGACGGCGTTATTGTGAACGATACGGTGTCGGTAACCTATCGATCATGAAGTCCGTTCCGGCTAGGTTGCGGGTTGACTCCTGTGGTTCCTTCATTCACGTAGAAGGATACCGGTATGTGTGTCGAGACGATGGCACCGACATTTTGAACATATTAATGAAGCAATGGACATTTTGTTCATGGCAACGAGTATTTAAAACGCACCTTTTTGCCCATTTAACTCATTGGTTCAGTTTCTGTGTTGCAACTTTAAGTTTTTTGTCTGTTTTATAGGGACTGCGCATGAGATTTTAAATTTCCTTATATGAGCAAAACAGTTGTGTCCTTTCATGGGGAAGCTTAGGAAACGGTGTTTTCCCTCAATAGACAGTTATCTTTTTATGCGTGTGTTGATTTTTTTATCCATTTTATTACAGCCTCTACCTGCAAACTTTATTTCTAACCTGTTGGAATGAAATGGTACATTTCACACTTTTAACAATCCTTGAGGCTTGAAGTGATATGATGAGTAAACAGCGCCCCCAACAGTCGTAAAATATTATTTCTGATCTTTAGTCAAGGCAGCCCGTTTACATTTTAGTGTGGTCTTCCACGGGGCCCTGAGAATAAAAGTTGCAAGAGAGAAACAGTAACAAAGGTGACATTTACAAATTATAAAGGTAACAGATATTCAGAATAATAGATAACAAAGTTATACACTAAAATAACAAAAGTATATTTCATAAACGAAAACTGAAATTTAACATATTCAAACAAGTAACCAAAAATAATTATATGTGTGGGCAATCAACATACACAACAAAAAGACCTATTAAAGTAAATATAACTTTAAATATAAATAAAAACGGATTTATATAACAGGACGGTATTACATTGACAAAGATAACCATAAAAGAAAATTGATGAATTTAAGTTAAAACAATAAACAAGTAATACTTTACAAATGGTACACAAGTATTAAAACAAGTTAATAAAATCAGGTGTAACTTACAAGGTTAGAATGTTATCTTTCATCAAAGTCTTAAAAGAGCCAAGGGAGGCTGTTGATCGGATTTCTGTATGTAAACTATTCCAGACCGTAGCCCCAGCGACAAAAGGACTGTGTTTGAAGCATGTGTGAATATTCCAAGCATCGAAGCAAACACCCGCTGACAGATTTTTAAAAGGCATCACCTAATAGTTTAGAAATGGAAATTTACACAAAATATGTGTTACTGTAGAAATATTTTAATGTCAATTGCACTTTTCCAAGATGAACTACAAAGTATTTAACCTAAGACAGATTGTAGGCTCTTATAAAGCCTAAAATAGAAAATTCTTCCCCAAATAGGAATCCCGTCTGCAGCCGATGTGATCTTTACCTCAAGCAAACGGCGCTAAGCATGTTTTGCCTGCCTTTTAAAATCAAATCATTAAGAAAAGCAAACATGCATTTAATCAAAACAGGCTGAATTTTTAAAAGTAAAAAAGATCAACCAGTAAAGAGAATGAAGTTGTGGTTCTGGTGCATGACACGTTTTGAAACTTTTCTATTAAATTGTATTACTCGTCAATGCATTATTTGGCTTGAAGATGGATTATTCGTCGAAAACAATGTCCAACTTGAGGAGCGATTGGCAGTGCAAAAGTAATGCTCTTTTCGAATTTTTCATCAAACAGAAACCTCGATAGTCATCGTGTATATCAAAATACCAAGACAGCAGCAATAAGAACAACTTTGCGTTACGTTCCCCTAACCTTGTGGTCCATTATTTTCCGGTCAGTCACAGGGCCTAATTATGTAAACTCCCGCCAATTTAAGAAGTCAAAATCAACATCTCATAGAGGGCTTGCGGTTGAAAATTTATTTTCGCATGATCACATGGAAATTATGCACAGGGCGACAGGTCTGCGTGATCATCACTTATCAAAACACAAATTACACTATGGTAGCGGGGGTTCACACTGCACCACGCTGTTAAAATTAGTAATGAGTTGCGGACTGAATGGAGCAACGTGTTTTGAACAGTTATTGATATTGTGGGCTGGACAAAACACCCACGACGGGGAGTAAGGGAACGCCTGAACCGACGGAATTCAAAATACCTGGGAATGCAATGGTCTAATTATTTGCACTAAACTTGTGTGCGAAGAACGGGAAGTTCTGCATCAAGACCATTTTTTTGCCTAATATTACAATAAAAGCGCACTTGTGCGAAAACAAGAAAAAAGACACAAAACTGCCGGTAATTACCGAAAGTTCTCATTGTGGTCAACTAGCAAAATTGGGAAGTAAGGTGAGAAGCGATTGTAATGTAGAAATACCTCACGCAAATACAAAAGGCAAATTGAACATTTCCCTTAGTGCTGGTGACTTGGGTAGTACATTCGCCGAGGACATATACTTCACGACTTTGTCACTGGTCATGCACAACAAACCCAGTTGTGGCTTGAAATAAAACACGACTCTACGGAAAGCAGCTACAGCCACTGCCATAGACTCGTGTGTAATCATGATTGCAAGCCGCTGCCAAGCCTTTCTGACTCCGCATTTTCTTTACGTCTGTAGCATACTGCAAAGTCTGTCTTGCTTTGCAATCTCGTTCTGCAGACCGTCGCTTAGCTGCTGCGGAGGTCAATCACATAACACGTGAACCCATGAAATCCACAAGCTAACGGGCCGTAGCCACTTCCTATATGGCCTAGACGGTAAAATTTCTCCTGTCTGCAACCAATTGATTCAAAATACGACCTTTCACGATTCTGTGAAGTAAACCCGAAACATTGTGGGCACGATAAGATAATACCACATGTTACCGCAACACATGCATATTCGCGCGCACTTTATAAGTGTCTTACGACCTCGTGTCCAGTTAAACTTATCTCCCTCCAATGCTTTTGGGTGGAGGCGGTGAGTAGTACAAGCGAAAAATGAACTGAATTTTAAACGTAAGGGCGTTTTGTGCCTCTCACCGAGGCTCCTTTAAAAAAAGAACAGTTTAAATCCAATTGTGGATTTAAACCTGCTGGGCATATCCCAAAGGAAGGTCTTTGATCCGTCCGGCTTAAACCGCTGCTTCCCTGCAGCCGGCTTATTGTCCCGTTAAAATATCAATAATACAGTACCAAAAAAGGACGTTAAATTGCAGTCTTCCGTTCATTACTAATCTGATTTCCAACAGCACGATACAGTGTGAAAACTCCACCGCAATCGTGTAATGTTTGCCCCGATAAATGGCGGATCCTACGCTCCCTTGGACCTCTTCAGACTGTGCAATCGACCAGGGGCTGCCTGTCTCGGTGTTCTGGGGTGTACTAAATCTTGTGTAAAAAAAAGACCCGCAGAGGCATTGTGTGAAGGTTTAGAAACAAGTTTTTATGATTTAATTTTTGAATAGAAGGCAGCTTATAGTGGGACATGTTGCAAATAATAAGGTAATGTTTCGACCATATAAAAAAAAGGTTACAAGGGACGTTTGAACTTATTGTTGTGTGGGCAATGTTTGACAAGAGTATGTTGACAAAAAATGTTTTGCACTTTGTTCTCTCTTGCCAATTTCCCTGTGTCACGGCAAGTCTAGATTCAGTGAAGTGCCATGTGGCAACAATGATCGTGTTTCACACAGAGATAGTCAAGAGATTTGTCAAAACCTATATTGGACGCAGCGCGTGGGAGTTTGAGAGCGATAGCCTGCCAACTCATACCAAAATCATCATGCGCAAGTTGATCATGGCGATACTGTTATCACATTGTATCGCTCCCATTTTTGATGGAATGGTATACAGGTTCGATCACTGCCTTCACATCGCTGACTTCGGACTGAGCCAACTGGGAATTCCACAATACATCTACAGAGTTATTGTAGGTTATAGCCTAAACCCGTGTAACCAATTGTCTGCTTCATACTGTTTCATGGCATTGTATGTAGTGATTGTGCCCAACAGCCAATCAGCTGCCGAGTTGGAATCGACTGGTGCCAGAGTGTGTCATTGACACCGTCAGGTTCACGATACGTGCCATCACCTTTGTCAATCAATAACAAAATACATGTATCGCACTGCGCCCAGCCACGGCACCTGTTAGTTTAAAAAGCACCGATGCGAAACAGTTTTTGTAAGAAGTCTGGCGTTATATCCCCCTGCCGAGTCTGGTTGAACATTCTGTTTAAGTGATTTTACGGGAGCCAGTTGTGTCTCCGGACAGCCTGGAATCTGCCTGTGGCCGAACAAATCAGAAGTTTGCTGGACAACATCCCCGCATCTTGCTGGCGTATCAAGCGTCCGAGAAACTCATCTCCTAACAGAACACTTGGCACATCGTTCCAGCAACCCCTGTCCAGTCAATTCAGGTTTGAATTCAGTTTTTAAAACCTTTCAGTGTCTCTCCTCACTGAAAATTGCCTGGGTTAAATTTTAACGCAAGGGAGGTTGAAAACAGCAACTACCCGATAGTTTAGGTTGTTTCAACCCAATTTTGGTGGCTGAAATAACCTCCTGGTTTGTTTTAACCAAGCAATGGTTAATACCCACTCACTTTGTGGGTGGAAAATGAAACAGAAAGTATTTCCCATTCCCAAAATTGGGTTAGCACAGCCCATATTTGGGTAGTTGCAGTTTTCACCCTTCCTTGGGTTGAAATTTAACCCAGGCAATTTTGAGTGCCGTACAACCGTAACTTTCTAAATCAACGACGATGATTCATGGCTGATACAATGAAAGCATAGGCCTACTTTGAGCAAAACACTAGAATCGGCTTGTTTCAGTTTAATTTTTATGGTATCCGGCGGAGATCCAGTGGACGGTTTGGAGGATGAAACCCGATGGTCACAGCCATTTTGTCAGGGGTCTTACTTTGCGTGTTCCGTTGTAATGGCTTCACCAACTGCGACAAATATACCCCCAACCAACAAAAATTTCCCATGCCAGCATTATATTAAAAGCCCACCGAAAATCCTGGGTCCACCCTTGACTTTCTCTTTTTATTGATTGTGCTTAAAGGGGACTAATGTAAAAGTAAATTTGAAAAGTTTGTTGACCGTCTAGCAAAGTGAATATTGTTGTCAAATAGACTCGGGTGATTGGACATCAAAACATCAAATGTTTTTAGCTACAGTGCCCCAAGTTTAAAAGTATCGTAATATGGAAAACTGAAATTGCTTTCTTAAATATCAGGCCCAAAGGGCTTGTAAATGCCGACTGGTTCGTAAACGAACCGTGCTGGTTTTAAAGATGACAGCATTTCACACGGTCAAACTTTCAAAATGGTCCTGGAGAGAGACGTGGGCATTTAGGCAATTGTATATCCCCCTTACAAACTGATCTATCTGACAAACATTTGGCAAATGTACAAACTTACAGTCCACATCAGAGAGCAATCATCTGGACACAGCTTGAAAAAAATAACCGTCAAAATAGTTAGAATAATGGGTTTGAAAAGATCAGACTTTTTATACTTAACACTCCCAGCCTTAACTTTCATTTTATACAACTGGAAAAATCCAGATTCGAACAAGTAACTTTAAATGTTCCCCTCACTTATCACGAAACACATTCGAGAGTGAAATGTAGCGTGTTGGGGGCGTTGCTGTTGATGAAAAATCTCTTTTTTTGGCATAACACAATAGTATTTCATATTTCCATAATAAAACTGCGGTCAGTTTTATGCATCCCCTTATAACACGAAGCTTTCTCAGAACCTTGAATGGCAATAGGGTAATGTCATGGTTATATCGACTACGGTCAATGTATACAAAAATACAAAGGTTCGGATGGATAGATGCCCTGATGATTGATGGAATAAAAGTCTCGATCTTTTCATTGAGTTGAGGTAGAGGTTGGACAGTTTCCAACCTTGAGTGGACTGTTTCCTCAAAGAATGACCTCGCTGGTATTCTCAATGTCGTCATGGGATTAGGTGAAAAAACAAGCCGCAGATTTTATACATGAAACCTGTGAAGAATTAGTGAATCGGTCAAAATAATAACTTTTAGGACCCCCTGCGTATCAAGTTATAGATAGATGGTTATTGTATAAGAGTATTTTGTAAATAAAAATGAAGTTTAGAGGAAGAAAACTCACCCTCAAATATCTTTTTAAAAGCTTCGGTCACTATACAGAAAAAGATAAATATAATTGGTTGATGCGGAAAGAACCAGCCTCCGACAATAATTCTGATTGGCAAAAACTAGCCTATGGTTTGTTGTCTGAACAAAACTGTTGTTCGTGACAGGGATTCACAAAATCTTCTCTTTCGGATAAACTTTGAAACTTTTAGTAGATAAAAACAGACTCAAACTGAATCATCAATGCAGCATTATGTGAAAATATGATTGGCATGTTTTGGGATATCTAATATAACCTAAACTGACAAGTAGTTTCCCGAACCACTAGCCACATTGATTAAAGGAATAAATCTGTCCTTGGAGTTTGGAAGCCGAATATAAAAGGAATGCAAGATGGGGGTCGACCAGGAGGCCTCTTTTCTTACTGGTCTTTACCACTTGTGGCTAGTGTTTTAGACTTCACACGTGACGGTCTCTTGACCAATTGGAATGGGTCACCTTTCTTGGGTATTTATGAAATGCACATAAAAACTAATAAGTTTTCATCCGATACCATGCTTTACTGCAAATGTCTCAGATATATGATCGGCCTATTGCCCTATACGCTCAGAACGTCTAACTCTGGATGAGATTAAGTCTTAGTTACATATGGGAGCATGATCAATATGAATAAAGTGAAGAGTCTTGTTAAACATATAAAGGAAGAAGACTGGTGTTAGTATGGTTGATGAGCAAACACTGGGTGAATAACACTTACACTCGTTAAGTAGCAACCAACCCCGCAAGGTTGCACTCGAGACGTTGACAAGTGGCGGGGTTATGGTTTGCTCAGGCGAAGGGGTTGTGTACACGATGCGTGTTCGTATTCGTGTTCACAAACCCGTACGCTTGTGCACCCAGTGCTGTTTTTCTCTCGTACGCAGCGACTCGGTGACGATTTGCCAATTTGGCTCTGACAGTTCCTACCTAAATCTCCTTCTCTCGGAGGTTTCCCAGTGTAGCAATTCCTTAATTTGCATCAAAGTTGAAAGTCGTGCAACTTGTATACTTCGGCTAGATAGACCTCGGGTTCATGGCATTTGAGAATAGCATCCATGAGCAATGATACCGGATACCGTCCGTACGCAGGTCGGAAAAATTGGATGGTTCGATCACCAGTTTCAGCAGTTGCAATTGGTTTGTTTTAATACAGACCCTCAAAATGCTCCTTTGTGTCTCAGCTTACCTTATTTTCAACTCTCATTTCACTATTTCAAGGGGCATTTTACTGCGATTTGGCTTTTATGCCATTCTTTATTTCCATATTCATGAGAGAAACTGTGACGTCATCTCAGGAAGAAAGCCTCAAATGTTACATTGGTGTGTACACGAAAAAGTACTCCATTTTTGTAGATTTTGCTGTACTCATTTTTTTCTTCGTTACTGATCCTCTGTTGTTTATGTGCACAGCAGTAAACAAGCATCAGTCCCTCTCTCAGAAATATTTCAGTAGGTTAATTCTGGTTTCACAATTTAAACAGAAACACCTATGCTATAAACCATGTCTTCTCTAGATGACTTCACGGCAACAGCGCTCTCAGTTGTCCAAGAAGTCATGAATAATTTTAAATGCTTTAAAAGGTGAACTTTTTAATACATTTAACGAAATAGGGATGTAAAAGCGTTTTTAGACATTAAAGAAGAATACAAAATTGAAGGAGACTTGTGTCTAAGAAAAAATCATTGCAGCTACACCTTAGGCAACCTCGGTATCTGTGGACTGGTTGATGTGAAATGCATATTGCTTATCATACTTTGGATACATGATAGCCACGCTAAATGGCGATGTAACTGAGCTGCATTTACTAATCCGGCTGTGATGCGAAACTATTTAACGGTCCCTGCTTGCACATTGGGGGAACCACTAACATAGGGCTAGAATGGGTAAGTTACTCCCACGGTTCTATGTTGGATCTTTATTGTCTAAGAATACAACTTTTTCCACAAAACACTGACCATTAACATAGCATTACAATCGCAAGATGAAGGGAAACTTCGATCCTTCATGCAAAAACTGAAAAATCGGCTTCCATCGGTATACCGTATAGCCCTGAAGAAACTTCAGATCAGCAAAGTTCTTTTCAAGCATCGGGAAGATTTTTATCAACATCCAGTAAAAATATCTCAGGGAAAGAAGTTAAACCAATCTTTGAATTACTGGCTGCTAATCTCATTTAGATTATCCACGTCCACAGCACACCCTGAGCAAGGTTCCTGTTTTCTTTATCTTCCAAGTTACCAACCGCCCTTGGGTGGCAGGTATAACGTTGATTCCTGTCCTGTTTAAAACTACATAGACACCAAGTCGCACTGCCATTACTGTTACAACAAACCCCAAACTGTTCTATGAACAACTTTTTTTGTTGACATTAGGTTCGACTGTAAATAATTGTGAACATGAAAGTTGTTACCCTAGGGTGTACGCAACTGTGATTTTACGTGATATTCATCGTGTGTAAGTTTTTGCAAGGCAGGGGAGGCTGGACTCAGCTCTGTTTCTGGCAAAATAAGCTCCGCACTTGAAGAAAAATGACAACGATTCTGAGAATGACAACAGAAGGCATGATGATGTTGGTATTGTTTTATTTTCATATTTTATAGGCAGCCCCCTTTGCAAGGTTGGTGAGATTCTTTCTGCGATCAACTGAAAGTTCTTTCTAGTTTACTTGTTAGACTGGTTGGATCGCTCACATCACAGTCCAATCATGCAACTAGACGAAGCCCTGCGCTACCTCGGCAACTTCGGCCGGTATCAGACGCTGGTCTACGTTCTCTACTGCCTGGTCGGTTGTGTGTTCTCAGCCTGCCAGATGATGGCCATGGTCTTCATCGCTGACAAGCCGGCCGGTTACCGGTGCACGGCTCCTCTTGCTGCCGGTGATGCGGGCGATGTGATCAACGGCTCGTACTTTGCGAACGTCTCTGCGAACCGCGTTCAGGATGGTATCAACTCATCAGTCGGGTTTAGTGACGTCGCAGAATGCTTTGTAAATAGCTCAGAGACTGGAGACAGCACTGCTTGCACTGAGTGGGAGTACTACTTCGAGTATGGTGAAAAGACAGCAGTTTCTGACGTGAGTATAACGACAGTAGTTTTCCTAATCAAAATTAATTTCCAACCTCATTCGGCTTTTTGAGACTTTACATACTGGTGTTTCTTTATATCCATTATGTCCTTTGGCATGATGTATTAATTGCACTCTCTTTATGCTTCCCTCAAAATTAATGATCTTTATACACAGGTCAAAAGACGGAAGTCCTTCAACAGAACAGTTTCATTTGTTTGCTAATTTTAGATGATATTTGGTGACCTTTTCTCCTCACGTCGCAGTAGGTTTTGCCTAAAAGAAGAAGGCAACTGTGTCAATAGTCTTAAAGTCAAAAAGTAAAAATCTCACTTAAGTATTCAAACACAAAATGCTAATAATAATAATAATTGTAAAATATCCCTCTTTGACGTTAATGTAAAAAATTTGCAGTTTAGGCAAAACCCGCTACAACTAACTAAGAATTTGTTTATAACATTTTTCCAAGTCACAGTGACGTAGCCTCACTATTTATAGCTATACTGCATGATACATGTCAATTCACCACGCTGACCTCCTCTGAGTTACCCATACTTCGACATGACAACCATGGCTACTCCTAACTCCTAAAAATCCTCCTTGAACTCCCCCTTCAGAGGACAAGTCATACGGTTCGCCAATTAAAAACGGCATGTGGCGACCACAAAATGAAGACATTGTGGTAACTGTGTATACATTTTCATATGCTACAGAGATAACACACTAGATAAAGAACCACTTTTCACACACTCCTATATGAATGCAACACGGTTTGAGGGTGGATGGTCGATCAGAGCTCCCCGAGGCATTAGAAGTTGACAAACCAGTCGCGAGGCAAAGTCTTAGGTCACAGAGGGGATCTTTTTGTATTGGAGAGGCTGTGATGTTGCCTGACTTTAGTGGTCAGTTTCGACGAAACCGACGTGAAAGAAAAAATCACAGCAATGCTCGGATGTAAACATTAAAGTAAAGGGCAAACCAGACTTTGTTGGTCACCATAAGTTTCAATACCTTGACGTCATAGGTGAATGGTAGCAGTACTGCAACCTGCGTTTAATTGGTTCATCTTACAATAAAACCAGTAGGTTTAATGAAACTTTTTTCTTGTACAAAATGGATCAGTATAGGAACGTTGCAGACTGTACATTAGCCGTATACTTAGTCGTTTGGGCAGCACAGACCATTGTTGAGGTTGTGCTAATATGAGACGTTTCATGTACTTTCCAACTGAAGGCAAAAGTCCCTTTCATTTTCGCTCCATGGGGCGCAATAATAGTGTTTTCACGGCGAAACAAAATTGTAAGCGCCCCATAATAGTAGTCTTAGGGTAACAAATGGCCAGGCCATTACAGAATGTACCACCCCCTGGGAAGTGCCTCCAATCTCCGTGGATTGTGCCCAGCAATTGGTGTCTAATTGTTCGGCTAAGTGACAACAGACCAACTTGATCCCTTCTTTGGAATTCCCCCGGCCTCGCAGACGCACTGGTACTTCAAAAAGTGAAATCGGACAGGGTTTCGAACATTAACCTCGTGTGTAGAATAAAGCTTTCATTCGCTGAAGGATCGAGCTCCTCTATTTCCACAGAATTCTACATGAACACATAATGTGACCCGCCATTCCAAAGCCATGCTGAAGTAGGTAACTTAATATCCCTGAAGTAATGGAAATGCTATTGTTCAAGGATCATTTTGAAGTCTAACAAAAATTGGGTGAGAGGAATTGTCAAATATCATAATTACTTATTTCAGCATGGTGTTACCTAAAAGTAAACTTTTGTGTGACCACCAATGTATACATTCAACATTATGGACCTTGAAAAAACACAATCCAGTACTTCAGCGGTCATGAATCTTCATCACTGCACTATCAGTCAAGAGAAGTGATTCAAACAGCTCTATGCTTCTCTCTTTAAATTAACACAGCAGGACAAAACAGTTTGATAGAAGATTCAGTGTTAATGTCAGATAGTCGCACCTGAAGGGGTCTTTTTTTTTTCGTTTGCTTGGACCAAACTGTTTCAACTTAGTCACCCATGGAAATCCACTAGTCTCGTCCTATATGGATAAATTTTGTAGCGGTATTGTGTAAAATATCTACTTTGACAAGATTTTGGCGGGAAAAAATGTGCCCGGACACAGTTTAGTTTTTGTGGCATACAGTGAAATCCTAAGGTCATCGTTGTGGATAGTATGCCACCAGTCGCGTTAACTTTGAAGGCTGATAGAGTTTCAGTCAGGGACTTGTTCTTTATGGGTACGTATTTGCGCTTCAGTTTCCATGATCAGTCACCGATTTACTTACCGTAAATGCTTCAGACCTATCAGATTCAAACTGGGCAATTGACCCCCTGCAACTCGGTAAAAGCTTGTGTATTACATTATGTTATGTGTTTCAGCCTCACTGGAGTACATTAGAAACCAGAGTTATCGCACTTTAAATTAGATGTCCTTTTACCAAAGTATCAACTGCTGTCATTTTAATAAATTATCATGATAATGCCTAAATAAATTACCTGATTTTACCAACAATGAACAACTTATTCTATAGGTTGGACCCTGATTAAAATTTTGTTCGATCATGACGTCAAACCAATACGTGCAATACAATACGATCAGTTAATGATTAATCTGATAATTATCGTTTTTACTGGTTTCTATTGATGTACACAAGGAGGGCCCTGCAAGGGTCATACCCCTTCCTCAAAAAGGGACGATTTTGTTTTGCAATGTAACGAGAGACGGGAGACAATTTCATTTGCTTTCCTTCTTAAAGACGTGAAGAAAGCCACAGAATGTATCACCTCACCCAACCTTTGGCCCCGAAAATTTGGTCACAATGGAACGCCCTCTAAAATTATTAAACTGTATAACATGCTCGCCTGTTCTCAGTTCGACCTGGTGTGTGATAGAGCCGTCCTTGGTAGCACAGCTCAGTCCATCTTCTTCGGCGGTGTTCTGGTCGGGTCGCTCGTGTGCGGGGCCTTGTCCGACATACTGGGGAGGAAGACGGTGCTGGTCGGTGCCATGTTCCTGGAGGGCGTCTTCGGCATTTGCATAGCCTTCGCGCCGAGCTACACCGTGTTCGTTGCTCTCTGGTTCTTCGTCGGGGCGATGGAGCAGGTAGACGTATAGATTGTGTCAGATTTTCTTTACCCTTAAAGATATGCCACTTGGTTTCCCCCAAAAAGGAGGAAAGGTGAGAGACGATCCTCCGACAAAAAAAGAGAAGAGGAAGATAAAAGTCATTATGTACGATGTTAGCTGCATATTGCTCTAAACATTTCCAAAGAAATACCATGTCGTTCAGCAACGACCATTCTCATAGCACACATACACTTTGGTGTGAGCGTATTTGACAGAGGTTTATGGGACTGGAATTAAGACGAGTGCTCCAACCACTCAACAGATCACGGTACGAATCGCGCATGCGCCCATCTAATTTGCATATTTCATGCTGAACCAGTGTGTGAATCATGCGCGCGCGTACTCCATTTGCACGGCGTTTACTGATTCTACATGACGTCACGTTTACATTATGGGGAGAAATGGAAACTTTTACAGTTATCGATCTCAAGCCTCATTCACGTCAGTTATGTTTACCCTTCAGGGTCTCAATTTGACTGGGTTTGTTTACGTCATGGAGTTGTTTACTCCAGAGAAGAGGACCCTAGCCGGCTGCCTAACAGGCGTGGCTTGGGGTGTGGGTGTGGTCCTGATCACCCCCTACGCTTACCTGCTGAGAGACTGGCGACACATGGAAATAGCTGTGTCTGCGACTTTCTTGGTCGTCGCGCCTCTGTCACTATGGTAATTAAGCGTTTTACTATAAACTCCCATAGTATGAGCCTATTGTGAGCCTGAGTTATCCTATCTACCATAAACCCTTCATACAATCCCATTTGATTAGCAGGGTAATTAGAAGCCACCGTGGCGTATTAACTCTTCTATCTAGACAGTATACGGATAAGAATGCGCACACGAGTGTGCCGTCGCTATCGTGACGTCTTCTGAATTAGTCCGCAAATTGTATAACACTTGTTTAGTTGCAAGCTTCCAGTAGGCACTTTGCAAGGTGGTACAAATAATAAACGTTTGTTGAGATTTGATTGAGAAATATTTATTTGTCGAAATGGTACTGAATTTCGTATTTGGTATAGAGAACTCCACCTTAGTATTAAATTTACATGCAATTTGATGTGCTCTATAAAGTGAAAAAAATGTGTCGGGACAAAATAGTTTATCGGTTTCTGAAACAGACAATAAGGTGGGCAAAGGCATAGCGCAGGCCCGAAGACGGGGGGGGGTTACGGGGGGTTCCAACGACCCCCCCCCTCCTCGCTTCCGAGTTCCGCTCGTTGGTGTGTGTGTGTGTGTGCTTTTTTTAAATAAAAATATAATTCGTATATTCCATAATTTTCGGAATGTAAGGCGCGGTTTATATATTGATTCCAACGCAGAAAATATCTCCGCGGTTTATAATGAACTGCCGGCGGTTTATACGGCAACATTTAAAGAATGAAATCAGTCACTAAACGCCGCTTTATGCCTCAGCGCAGCCTAACCCGGGCCGCCGCCGCGGCCAGCCAGCAACGCGTACCAGCGGCGCGGTGCAGCGTTCTGGGCGCGGGCGTGGACCCTATGGGCACTTCGAATTTTCGCTTCTAACGTTTGTGTGTGGAGCAATATTTTATCTCCAATTTTACAAAAGGTGAAATTTAATTAAACTCTAAATACTTTAATTCATAAATGTCGATTTCATGTATACCCGCTTAGGCTACCAAGTTCCAATGACATGTTAATTTGGTCCGATTTTTTTTCCGAAGTGCAAAATGAAATGCGCCCCCCCCCCAATTTTTTTTTACCATTTTTAGTCAGGTGAGTGAAGGTAATAATGATTTACTAGAATGTATCACCTTTTTAGAACTTCTGAATTTTTTGTGAGATTTTCAGAGATTGTTTTAATAATAATGTTCATATCATTCGCTTGATTGAACGTGCTGCATGGTGAAGAGAAAATTCATTACCAGGCCAATTTACAATCCGCCGTGAATATTGAAAATTGAAGTAGGGGGCCTACTCAAGTCTTACCCGCATCCTTCGGTTCGCAGCATTCATGGAACTTGTTCGATGTTGTGCTCCAAAGCTCATTATGATAGGCCTTTGTATAAAAATAGGTGTTCACAGTGCCAAACGTTCCACTTTAGGGTTTGACAAACCCCCCCCCCTTTCCGTCTCTGGTCAGGAAACGGGCCTGTAGCGTGGACAAAATCGGCCTGAAAATTTAACGCTTACAGGCTAAAATGCGATGAACATGAGAAAATTGGATTAATGTTTAACGCGTCAATTCATCTGAATATGTCTAACGTTGCATGCAGGATTGTGTCAGAATCCGTCCGCTGGTTAGTGTCTAAGGGTCGCACAGATGCCGCCGAGAAAGTCCTTCATCGCATCGCGAGGCTGAACAACATCAAAGCGCCCGAGCGATTCTTGAAGGACAATGACGTCGTCTTGCTAGAAGCTGGAGAGCCAAGAGTTAAGCATGCCCCGTCGGATGTCAACGAGAACACCGATGACGACGATACGGAACCCAACGACAAAGGAGTAGGAACCGAAGTCAAGATTGACACCGAAATGCGCGCGTGGAAGTCGGCCGATAAATTCCGATTGACTGAGTGGAGGAAGACACCGCTATTGTTTCGTAATGCCTTCATCATGTGTTTCAGTTGGTAGGTGAAGCAGAAATTCAGATTGCCAGTTTGAACACCAGAAACGATACATATGGTGTTAAAAATCTAGTTACACAAACAATAAACTGAATAAAACGTAGGCTTAGGCCTCATTTGGCGGTGTCGCAAATTTGAGCGATAACCTCATCTTCTGGTGCATGTATCCACGAACATTATGAACGTTACAACTTAAGCGTGCTGCTTGATGGAAAATGCTTCACATAATTTGAAAACTTCAGATGTTTTGATTGGTCATTAAAGTAGGCACACACTGTAAACAAAATGGTCAAAATAGTGTTGGGCATTTGTTACTTACCCAACCTTGGTTAAAACTACCACACTATTGGTTAAATTCCATCACTGTTGGTCAAATATTGACCAAATATTGGGGAGAATTTACCCAAAGGTTGAAGTTGATATTTTTACCAACAATGGGAAAAATATCAACCGAAAATTGACCAACCATTTTACAGTGTACCAACGAAGTATTGCTCTGATACCAAACTGTAACAATTCGTAACTAATGCCAACTCAAATTCGACCAAATTCGACCACAATTTGGCGGTAGTCAACATTCCCCCAAGTTGACACGTTAGCAAGCATTTGCTGTGATCTCACAATAATTTTGCGTTGAGGTCCATGTTTTTGTGCTGAAAACCCAAGACATCTCAATTCACATCTACAGGTTGGTCAGTAGCATGGTGTACTACGGCATGTCGCTCAACAGCTCCAACCTCGCTGGGGATAAGTACCTCAACTTCTTCCTCATTGGACTGGTCGAGGTCCCAGGCTATCTTGTGCTCTACTTCTTGATTGAATGGTAAGATACCAGACCTTTTTATGTTGCACATTTTTTCTTGGTCGCTACGCTCTTTTAGTCCATTTGCATAAAAATAAACCAAGTGTCTGTGATACGTGCCCATATCCGGCGATTTTAACATGGAAGAGAAACTTTTGAGCTTGCCGATTTCGACCAGACAGCAACCATGTATTATGGGGCCTTTGGCATGGGGAAACTCGATGGCGTAGGCGACAAACATGATTAGTAATTGATTGGCATGTGTCAGTTGTCCAGGCTGTGCCAGCGAACTGTTACCGGCTAAAGACAAACATGGTCATACTGGTCAGCTGAAACAGTATGGTCTATACTGACAGTGTCAATCAATCAATAAACAGATTTCGAGATATTTCTTCTCCAAATGGTGCGTCACATAAAACATTTGGCGTATACTCCGACTAGAAAAATTCTGAATTGGCTACCCCAAACAAGTGCATATTGTGATGTAGAGCTCTTGATTGTCCAGATGAAAATACCTGTATGTTTTTATAATTGCGCATGAATGAGCCATAGTTTGTTGTTGGGAAGAAGAAAATTTTCTCGCTTCAACGCGTCCAAGCGGGTTTTGATGATGATCTTGCCGGAGGCAAAAATTGCTTTCAGTCCAACAAGTTTTAAGAAAAAGAACGCGGGAAACTGGCAACAGCAAAGTGTAGCACTGTCGCACGCGAAAGTCTGTTCTTACAACACTACTTCACAACAGCGCACCGGGGGTCCGGAGAGCCGGCCTCGCATTGAAAGATAGAAGGTTATGTCTCGGAGTAGTACGGTGAGCCTCGTATGGTCAGAACCGTATCGGCCAGTCTTTTTTTAAGTGAAGAATTTTGTTTGTCGTGTCTAGCTCCGACTGTAATAGGTGTTCAATGACCTTTCAACAAACAAAAAAGAGCTTTCCCATCGCACCGATTTTCGACAGTGGTAAAATCCGAAAGAAAATGTTTCTGCAGAATTGACAAAACCTGATAATTTACCGAAGTTACGGGCAGCGTGTATGCCTTGGACTGTTCCTAGACTTTGAATAGTTGCTTTATGAAGTTCGGAGAGCTATACAAATCAAGAAAGAGGCATTTTATTTAAGATAAGTGTTACTGCCAGCTCGGTTCAATGTTCTTACCCCTTTGCCAAGCGACGCCTTCGGCCATGCTCAGGCCTAATATTCAGATTATTTTGGTAACGAGGTATTGAAGCACAGAGGAGGAAGGATTTTGATATTTCAAAATAAGTGATTGGCGGAGTACAGTTGTATTTAGGCCCACTTCGTAGCCTCCAAGATTGCCCCGAAAAAATGAAATTTTAATCCGGCCCCATTGTCAAAGAAACCACGAGCAGCCTAGGAGCGATACTTCCTGCCCACCTTTTGAAGGGCTGTCACCACATCGGAACCCAAATATCCTTGGTTCCCATACTCAGATTGGAGGGTTGTTTGGGCTTTGGCTCAGGGCTCTGAGTTTTGATATCCATTGTCAGTTTACCTATGAGGGCAGGGAATTATTCAACCGCCATTGAAAAGACATTTTCACGAGGTTACTACTCCAACTGCGGTCCACAGAAGTTCCGACTGAGAACACCTGATCTGTTTTTATGTTTTTATTTGTTTGTTTGTTACTTAATAACGACCATTCCTATATTTCAAATAAGAATCCAATGTAACTAAAAATTAAAGAAAAACAGTTGTCCAGCATGATGGGCAATGTTATTCCGCGGGTGTATCTAGGCTTATATGGGTGTTGAAAATGCAAAGCTTTGAGATCCTCACAATGAGGTCTGGGCATTATACGCTATCGGGAAATGCAATAATGAACAAGACTGATAACCTTTTTTCTTTTGAATAGGTCGTTATTCAGTCGCTGTTAAGGGCAAAGTAGGTCTACGCCTTCCGTCTTAAATACGATATTGTTTCGTCAGCTCCCGGTATCGTCATGCAAAGTGACAAGCCGCAAAGTTCACAAAGCCTGATTGAAAGAGACCGTTATTTCTCGAGTTAAGTGGGTCACTTTACAGTAGAGACGTTCGAGTACAAATTTTAAAAGAAGAGCTTTCTTAATACTTTTGAATTACTTCAAATTGAAAGAGCAACGGAATTATTCGCTTGAGGGAATCTCAGTATGAACGTGGCACCTATAATCATAACCTTTCCCCGTGGGAATTATGAGGAATTAAAGTGAGCATGGGAGATCATTCCGAAAAAACGTGAAAACACCGTCATAGCTTTGTTAAAAATCGGCAATGCAACCAGAAAACAACGGCCCACTGCCTTACAAAAGCATGGTATAAAATACAGGTGTAATTAATTAGTGGCGTTAGCGTTTACCGGTATGTTTTATAGTTACCTACGTTTGGAGGTGTTAAATACTTCACTGTGAGGTAACACGTGAAATGTGTATTTTGGGGCCAATCGGTCGATCTTGTTGTATAATTTGCTGGCAATTCCACCGTCAGCCAATCGCATTTTGTTTCGCTATTTGCGGCTGTAGAGGATTGTTTTGATTAAGGGGAGTTTAAGTTGACAGGGTCGACTGACAGGGTCGACTGACAGCGCGCAGCGTGATAGCGCTGATCGACTGTCGCACCCAACATAGTATGCCCCGTCGCTCCAGGCCTCCCTCCATGGAAGTGTCCCCTCGTCCTGAGACCCAGTCCTTCGGTTTACCACCCATGTGCACGGCTTATTCGGCGGTGATTCTCACCATCCTGGAAATCATAACTTGTGATGTTTCGGTCCTTACTTTCACATTTTGAAGCCTTTGATAAAAAAGAGTTATGAGATCATTTACGTTCAGATTTTGTTTAGGCTCCAGCGACAGCACTCGTGGTTTTCCTTGGGACATTTCTACCGGCAGTGAATAACAGAGAACTAATTGTTATCAGAACTAATAGTCGCTAAACAATAACAGCTTGCGTGCATGAGAAAGTTTTCATTTATTGGATACAAAAGACTGTAACTCTCTCCAACAAGTTTAACAAGTATTTTTTCGTACTGTCAAACTTTTTAAAACTTTGTTGCCAGCCACCTCTACGCCCAATTTCTTTGAGTGTGTATAGACCTTTTTCCAGCGATGTCACGATCGTGCTGGACCCATGTGTTGTGATGGTAATATTGCATGGTGTTGTGATACATATTCAAGTTAAACTAGTCAAGCATACACACTTGCACGTGGTTGAAGCTGCCCGTCGGAATATATGCGATAGCCTTGGCCAAGGCGGTCTACACGTGATGGTATTGTTAACATTTAGTCACGTGGGTGAAAAAGGTCTATAGTGAAAAACATGCACGTAGCAATGTGGTGTTTTTATTCATAGCCAGATTTGGGAACTGTGATAACGTTCGTGGCCAAAGTTTAGTGTCAGTAAAACCACACTCAAGCTCACACAAATTGAAACAAAAAGTGTCAGTTTGATCCGACAGGCGCATCCAGGTATTTTAAGTCCAGGGTAATGCTGGGTATATTTTCTGACACAAATTCAGAGGCGCAACTATTTGAGGCTGAATTTCTGGGGAGCACCCGGGGGGTGCACATATGTTTTCAAGGGGGCACCCCAGGAAAATAGTCTGCAGCTGCATTGCAACGGACATTAATCATAGATTTCACATGGGGGTACCCGGGGGACACGCGCAGGGGGGCATCCCCCTCTCCCGTAGTTACGCCTCTGCACAACTTCCATTTATTCAGCCTTCAAGTGTAGAGTTTTGATGTTTACCGTCTGGCCATTGAATATTAGGACGTTAGCGTCAAACGTGTCTACGAAGTGACAACAAGATTATATTTAACCTAGTCAGCTTAATGTAGTCAGCTTAGAACCTTCTATAATCAATACAGTTCACGGCTCCATATTTGGATATCTTGACCACTACGCATGTTTCTTTCACAGGTGGGGTCGCCGCCCATCTCTGAGCATGTCTCATTTCATCGCGGGGATCAGCAGCATCATCTGTGCGTGCCTTCCACCAACAACAGGTGGGCCCTATTGACAGGTTTAAGGCATGGTGGCCCAGGTAAACTTTAGCACGTCAGTCTCCACAGCCAGCCGCTCATTGTGGAAACTGCGCAAAAGTTTACTGATATATTCAGGTCCACTGGTACACTGTGAAATACAACACAAGTGTGGGAGGTGATTATGTAGTAATTGATTGTATAATAACATTTATAGGCCTTTAGCAACCTGACAAAAAAGACCTTTGTCGGGAGCGGAGATATTCCCTTCCTGAATTGGTTTGAGCCCGCCGCACGGCAAAGAAGCTTTTCACATGGAGAAAACTGAGGATAAATGTTTCTGCGGAACTGATTTCAGTTAAATCGGGGGTTTTCATTGAGACTATAATGAATGTAATTCCCGTTTGTCTCTCCACTTTGCCTCCAGAGGAAGGTGCAGATTTCACCCCAGCTATCTTGGCCTTTGCTCTTATTGGTAAATTCTTCATTACCATTAGTTTTGCCGTGGACTACGTGTATGGCTCTGAAATCTTCCCAACATCAATACGGTAAACCGATCTTGGCTTACAAAAACGTCATCAATCGGCGCTCATCAATCGGCGCTCCTGCATAAGGATTTTGACACTTATGTAACGTTTGCGTTTCATGCAGCTAATGCATGCTGTTTTTCATTGCATGAAAACGATTCGACCACCTTTTGGCTTAAGCGTATTAAAACGGCTCATTTTTAACTCGTTTAAAATTGTTGGTGCTTTTCCTGGACAACAGAGGACGCTGTTGCTGTGATGTAACAATGCAAACATTCATCGGGTTGTAGTTTTTCTGTGAAGATTAAGAACTAAAAATTGGCTCATTTAAGAAACATTTATGAGAAAGGCTTGCTTATTGGCTTATTGTCATATACTCCAAAAGCAATGTATCTTTTTAAAAAAAAAGGAAATTTGGAGCAGCAAAGTATAAAAGATGTCATGCCTTTTTGTATATACACAAACCAATGCAACGTTGAGGTTCCTTTCGTATAAAGGCATCAAAATACCTTTTAGCATGGCAAAAAGAGGAAAATATTAAAATAAGGTTAATTGAAACGCAAGCAGGAAAAATCCGCAGTGTTACTTCAAACTTGAAACAATCCCCGTTTAGATTTACTCCAGGGACATCGACTTAAACGACTTATTACCTGATTTAATCGCTTTGACTATGTCATTCTTTTGAAGTGATTAATTGCAACGTTTGTGCAGACAATTATTTACATGTGCCATTATTACAAGCGCGTATCACAAATAACCAATGCATGTCCGGTGTTGCTTCCAAAGTGTTTGCAAAGAATCTCCAACCATACCACTACACGGCATTCCATTAACATTATTTTTCTCATCTGCTGCACAGAAACATGGGAGTTGGTGTGTCTTCGTTTTCAGCAAGAATTGGTGGGATGTTGGCTCCTTTCGTAGTGTACCTGGTATGCAATCCCAAAGAATTTTCATTCATTATACCCTGCCCTCGCCCCAGTGGTTTGTTTTATGGGAACACCATATACGTTTCTGGAGCCATTGTGCTGCTATTTCGGGGAACTTAAAGCGTTATTTCGTTCGTGCCAGATACTATAACCTTTTTGCGGGAATGAGGATTCCTCCAAGGATGAAAAATGGAGAGTTGTTTTTGGAATAAAATCGGTTTTGTCTTCACCCCTCCCCGGAACCCAAGACCTGGATACCCTCCCTGGGTGTAAGACAACGTGCGCATGTACCGTTTTATGGTTAAACTAAACTACCGGGAACTGACTTCTGAGACCAATAGTTGCCACCAAGATTTTGGAAAATTTAAGGCAGCAATTCTTTCGATATTCCTGTGTTCCTTTACACAACGTGCGCATGTACCGTTTTATGGTTAAACTAAACTACCGGGAACTGACTTCTGAGACCAATAGTTGCCACCAAGATTTTGGAAAATTTAAGGCAGCAATTCTTTCGATATTCCTGTGTTCCTTTACACAAATTAATTAATTAAAGAAAGTCTTGGGGTCTTTCTTTGTTTTTTTATTTTTTTAATCCTTCAGGCTGATGTAAGTCCTTACATACCTCTGAACGTGTTCGGCATAGCGTCTGTGCTCGCTGCGGCGCTAGTTTTACTCCTTCCCGAGACAGCCAAGAAGCCGCTACCTGAGACCGTGGCTGACGGTGAGTGGCTGGCCCGCTCGGCCGTCCCGCCCAGGTTACCCAGGTGTCTGCAGCTCGGTCGGCAACAGAGGTTCGACACCAATGGATACGAGGCTGCCAAATCCACAGCGTGAGGAAAATAAAAAGGGTCTATGAAGACCTCCGCGGACAAACTGTCATTTGATCGTTTTAAATTTCACTAGTTTGCCAATTATGCGACATGGGATGTAAAAATGGAATCAAATTCCCATTGTAGAGGTTAACTTTACTGACCTCTCAAATGAATGTTTTAATACTGTCAAATGATGGAGTTATGTGTAATGTACATTTAAGAACCAACAACTATAATCTGGCACCCTTGCGTCCTGAACGAAAAGGAACGTGGACATTATTGCCTGTGTCTTTATTTGATACTATTCTGCTTTGAAGGTTTTGTTTACAAAGATAACTCTTTCTGTATTTCCTCAAGTTGTCTGACATTGTCAAAAGACGAACATGGATTGGAGCATGAAGCCTGTTTCCACATATTTTTTTAAAATATAGCATGTATAGGACACCGATAACAACATGCTAGATTATAAAGACTTAAGTAAATGTCATGTACCGTAAAGTGAGAAAGATCTCCTATTTTAATGTCGAAACACCGTCGTCAGGAAACGTTGCTGATATATTGTCTCATTCAGGATGTTATTAATTCAACCTTGCGTAGAGTGCCCTCCAGCTTTTTTTAATGGACAAGATGTAATTATAGACTTAATTCTCATAGGTTGGCTAGACTCATCCTATGCACTGAGACTACCTTACCGTTTTCGCTTGTTCCACCGTGCTTAGGACAATTGGGACGGGCTAGGCCTAAGCTTGACATTGCATTAATTTTTCACAGGGTCAAAAAAATGCTAAAACGACAATTAACATGTGAACTGAACTGCAGACGCCACTGAAAAGTGAACTTCTGCGGCAGAAAACAGAAAGGCACGAGTCCTGTGGAATTAGCATGTTTTTTATTACTGTCTGACGATACACATCTAATTTCCTACTGGGAATGGCTTTATTGCCAGTTTTGAGGGGAGACTATATAGTCGTCGTGACGGTGGAAGCTTCTCAGTATGTTGAAATGTCGGACAGTACGGTGCTTCCCGTTTGAAAATGAAAATCCTCGAGCTACGATCATAGCCTTTATTCTATTTGGGTCATTTTCTCCTGCGTGTGTAAAGAAAAAGTTTGCCTCTGAATAAGTCCATACCGAACTGTTTGTCATCTCAAGGAAAGACCCTTGTGGACATTGTATAAAAATATAAAGATTACTTCAGCTATTTTTTTATCATCAGAACATGAACTTAGTAACCACTGTATTTTACTGCATTTTTCGTCGATGTCTCTTTGTATGTTGGAAGGAGATGGATATTTTTTTCATTTAAGAAAAAAGATTTACAGTTTTCCTCATAAGACTTCAATAATTTTTCTCGAAATGGGCTTATCGTCTAAACATATTTATCAGATATAGCATTCATGCACAAACTGTTTGCACCATAAAACGTAGGCTTTATCTGTATTATTATTTACAAAACATTAATGAGGGAAAACATGATTTGTGGCGATGCAGCCTGCAGTTAATTTTTGGTATAATGTGATCTTTACCAGGAGAACCAAGGAAAAGTGGCGGCATTCGGCGCGCACGTTGCTCAGGTGCCTAAGAATACTGGCACTCATGGTAGGCCTAATATACCTGGCGGCACGGTGATCATGATTGAATTTGGGGTTTGCTTTTACCAAAAAGTGCATCCGATCGGCTACGAAAATCGGTCAAATTAAAATGAAACATTGAAATTAAAATTCAAAATTAACATTCTTATTATCTATCTTGAAAACTTCATTGAATACAGCAATGATACATAATTATGCACAGCATCACTACAACTCACTTATTAATAGTAATAGTAATACTATACAAAAAAAATAAGGAAAACAGCACTATATCGCACACGAACTCTTTGATAGAAAAATGGGGACACCGCACACAGCGCACAAAGTTGACGGAGCCATGAAGACCTCCGTGGACAAACTGTTACTGAATTGTTTAAACGTGTTCGCTAGTATGCAAATAAAATGATAGGGGATTATGGTTACTCCTCAGATGAAAGTATTAACCCTGACAAAAGTGATGGCGTTATGTGTGACGTACATTTGAGAACCCACAATTATAGTCAGGCACCCTTCTCTTTTGCTTTCATCTCTATGGTACGTCTAGAACGGAGAGGAACATGGACATTGGACCACAGAGGAAGGAACATCGATTGGAGATACCGTGCACGATATGGGGCCAATGGGTACCCCCCCATGTCTAATCCCTATACACACTCTAGACTGTTGTTACCTGACAAATCTCCCCTAGAAGTCTGTAAAGAAATCCTGAGATTCCGATCAAACAATGACCAACACAAAGGTGGGGGGGCCTTCTCTCCGCCCCATATCTTGCATCATATGACGAGGTATTGCAACAGTGTCCGAGCCGTACATGTGTTCGAAAAACACTGTGAAATGCGCACTGCGCGGTTCGGAAATCACTGTCGGTCCTGACCACTTGGCTCTGGTCAGCCTGACTTTTGATGTCCAAGTTTGTCTAAATTTCGCTTCGGTTGGAACGTTATGCAGGCTTGTCCATCTTTATAGGCGTTGCTGCAACCTGCAGCAGCACATCTGGTAGGCATGTTAATAACACCCAACAATGAGTCAGTTCCGTATTCCAACTGCCCATGCTCAGTGCGAGGCTATTCGGGAACAGCTACACACGCGTGCGATAGTCTGTCCATCACTGCAGCCATACGCTGACCCACGCGTGCACTTCGTTCCCGTAAGATCTTGCTGTTTGAAATAGCGAAATGGCCTATTGGACTGAATTTCCCGAACTCGACACAAGACGGGCATTGATGCGCTTGTGACGCGCGACTTGTTCTCAAATATACGTCACAGGTACACAACTTATGTAACTTATCTCTATGCTAATGAGATACCTCCGGGGCCGTTTCGCCAAAAACTGTTTACTTTCTCTCACCCCCTCTCTCTCATTTATTAATCAAAACAACTTTTACATTCTGGATATCGTTTAAAAAATACATTTTCAATTGTAACTAATAAAAACCACTCTTCAAAGGGCCCTTAAAATTTCCTGTTTATAAACAATGATGTCCACAGGAAAGTGACTGTAGGCGTGTGGTTCATCAAACGGGCTAAGCCACGGTGAACTGTTTGGCAAAAAACAGTTTTCATTTGTTTTTCAGGGGTCGGGAGAACGTGTACTTACACACCGTGCCGTTTCTTGGACATACAAATAATTGTACATGCCTATTAATTTTGTCCTTATCAGCCTTATCTTTCGTCCATGTACAAATCCTTTCTTCAGTGGGTGTAGGATAAAAAGATAAAGGTTCTCTTTAAAGGCACTGTATGTCACTCATTTCGTACATCATTCACTTTGAATATCTTATGATGTTACTGTAAACTCTTTTTTCTTGTGTACAAATAAATTATCCATTTAAATTTTAATTCTAACTTAAATTTTTATTCTCCAAGTATCATACACTTCTTACATTGATAACATAAAAATAATTAATTCTTGTTTTTACGTAAGATCAATGTCGACTAGAAAATAATCCAAAAATTATATGCTCTTATTAACATCAGTATTTAGAACGGATTTACTAGATTTCGTATTTACTGTGCTTATGTTTATGCTTATTTTTTAAATATTTTTGTGAAATATTTTCAAGTATTTCTGAAAAAGTTGTAAAACAATGACCGTTTTCCTTTTCTTCAAGCCCTATAAACTCACTACTGTATCTTTCTTGCAGCTTCTTCTTGTGGGAACAACTACTACAAATAGGCCGGGTGTGGTGTGAGGTTTCGAAAGATTATTTAACACACAATAAAAGTGTTTTTCACTTGCTGTGTTTCAAAAAGTACCACTTTCACTGACATGACTTCTCCGCTGTTACTGATAATGACAAATACCCTTTTTTGTGGTAAATTGTGACTTTTTGATTGTATTATTTTGGTTAATGCGAACTTAGACTAATAAGAGAATGGTCAGGATTATAGAAACATTCATGTGTGCCTACTCAGGCGTAGCACAGAAAGAGATGACAGGGACTTGCCAATGCCAGCCAATTGTTCTCATGCACAGACTTGTGCAGATTCCAATTGAATTTGATTTGTGGCATCCATGTGATAATCAGGTTTGTGCACAGTTAGTAAAAAAAAACTAGTTAGTACACATTCTGAAGAAAAATCTCTTCTTTTTAATGCACATCATAGGTATGAATTGGTTTGTACATGCTCAGATGTAAATTGCTTTTTGTGCACATATAGATGTAAACTGGTTATGCACATCCAATTGAAAATTGGTTTGTGCACTTCCAGAGGCAAATTGGTTTGTGCACAACCTAATAACAAAAACCTGGTTTGTGGCCAATGAGTACAAATTGGTTTGTGGACATCCAGATGCCAGTTGGCTTCTGCTCATTTAGATGGAATGATTCAAAGATGAGAAGTGGTTGTGCATACTCCACTAAGTCCACTCTGTACGGACATGCATTAAAACTGTGCACTGCCCAGCACACACACTGTCCTGTGAGTGAGCCACATCCTGCGATCATCTAACATTTCATAAGAATGTGCATAACGTACCCAAACTACTTTAGCTACATGTATAAACCAACTGGAAAAGGCACAGGCCCCACTGACTTCACATATTTGCCATAGAAACGTTCAATATATGCTGACTCCAGCCATAGCCCAACATTTGGACGTGGCTACAGACATCCCTGCAGATCAAGTTCAACAACCTGGCCAAGGGTACAAGTTTGTGCACTCTGTTTACTTGCAGTCAACATTCCTTGCTTTTTTACAGCCCCAGCCAACAAATTGTGCTAAACCGATTACCTGTTATTACATTTACTTATCAGGTGTAGACATACCCACAACCCAAATTCCCTTCCTAATCTGTGAATTACACTATTCCAATTTCTGAAGACTCTCCATTCACTGTGTAGAGGCATGAAATTTGCCCCCACAAATTAATGTACATCTATGCAACAATATGACTGAGGAATCTTTTCTTGAATTATACATGGTGGTCTACCAAACACAAAGTACAGCTATCTATTTATTAAGACAGTAAAAATCCCCCCCCCCACATGGTGGTAAAGGAGAGCCTATTATATGTTGGCCGGTATCTCCAGTTTCTGATTGGCAAACTTGGTAGCCGCTCGCTCAAACATCCTGGTAAATATGTCCGTGCCCTGAGCACCTGAAAATGTGGACTGTCCGTTTATGTAAAACGTTGGCACACCTGCAATACAAATGGGTCAGAAAATGTGACAACTGGATGCAGATTCACTTCTACTAAATGAATTAAAGGATAAAATGTACATGTACCCAAATGATTTGTGTCAATAACATGTCATTAACACATTAGAGTGCTAAGACCTTTACTGTGATTCCTGTGAAGTATTCATTCATCAGCCTGGACAGAATGGCAACATGCTGATATCATTACAGAGTTTTAAAAAGAATCTTCTAAAGAATGCTTCAGCTGAGGAATTGTGCATGACGTCACAAGGGGGCACGCAAAGAATTATGCTGACAGTGCGGCAGTAAAAACTGTGCAAAAGTTGAGCGCATGTCACAGTGAACATGTACTGATTCTCAGTCATGCAGATGGAGATTTCTACAGCTGAGCCAACAGTTCTAGCAACTGAATCTGCTTGCCCTGAAGAAGGTACTCAGTTACCGAAAGCTCAGCAATCACATATTTCAGAGCACTGATTTAACGTTATATTCTCGTCAATATTCTGATCACGGTGCTACACAGCCCTTTATATATCTAGGTTCTCAGCTGTGCTCACTACAGTGGAATGCCGCTATACCAAACACCGCTATACCGAACATTCAGCTGTACCGAACATCATCCTTGGCTCCCAACAATTTGTGCACAGAACCTACCGAACACTATTCAGTTGCCGTTTGTAATTTCCGAACGTCAACATGATCAACCAGTCGGTGTTTTTGTATGTTGGAAAGTGACAAGTGGCCATTATTTCCCCATGGATTAGAAGGGAAAGTCACTTGTTGTCAATGGTATTGAATAGACACTGGTTTTGCGACTCCACATGATCAGGTGCGGAAGAAAACTGCACGTACGCGCACGGTGGCATTGCACTAACAATAGTCTAAAGAGGGCACCGCTGATACACAAATCAACTGAGATTCGCCACAGCATGCATCAGAGATCGATCCTGAGCGGTAGTTTCACAACTTTTAGGATAAACTTGACATCAATTTTTTGACTCAAGTTTAAACAAAAACAAATTAACAGATACATTTCTAGAAACCTTAAACTTGAGTGCAACGGCAAAACATCACGAAAAAAGCGAACCAAGGTATCACAAGAAGGTGCACTTCAGTTAGACAATAGAGGGCGCTATTCAACATGGCAACGAAACGTTCGGCAATTAAATTAGCTATACCGAACGAGCGCTGTACCGAGCATTTAGCGTGGACCCCGTCTCGTTCGTTATAGCGGCGTTCCACTGTACTTACAGTCTATGCAAGACAAAAGTTGCGTAAGCAGGAAATAGTATGTCTGCATGAAGCTCATTGAAACAGGTTCCAACACATAAACACAGACGTCCCTGTAGTTGGGGCTCTATATAAGGACTGCTCCTCTCACCTGTGACACCTTGCCGTGCCCAATACCTTGCCCTGTCGTAAACTTTCTTCTGGTTGGCCTTGTCCTGAATAAATGAATGGGCCTTCTCGATGTCCAGCCCCACTGCTTCGGCAAACTTGAGGAGATTCTCTCGGTCGGGCAGCAAACCATCTGTGAAGTAACCCTGCAAACAACAAAATGCGCAACTTAAGTATGGAGTTGCATTGTGCTGATTGTTTTTGTCAGTATGGGCGTCTTGAACACATCTATTGTGATCAAGACAGTATTATCAATCAAGACTGTTCCTCCAATGGAGAGTAAATGACACAGCACAGCCCCTTCTGCACTCTCACCTTCATATCAATGATTATCACCACAAACATCCTCGTTCTCATCACCATCTTCATACCGACCAGCACACTACATAATCAGTGCCCTTTTCAACATCATCATCACCACCCACACCATTATAATCATCACTACCATGAAGAAGTGTGACGATGGCGAGGCGTTTCTTGGCTCCTCACCTTAAAGATAACCTCCTGCAGGTCATTCTGCATCTGGCCTCCATCCGTCTCCTTGGCAAACTCCAGCAGCGTGTGAGCCAGTACCGTCCAGGGAATCCTCTGGCTCCTCACCGTGAAGTCGATGCCTACAGTCTTGCCTGCCTCCCTCAGGTTTTGCACGGCACTTCAGACATGCACAAGGAAATCATACAGTCATCATCAAAAGTTTATGTACACTTCTTATTTATATGTGGCAGCCATTTTTCTATTGCAGACCAAAGCATCTACTCAAACACTTTCCTTACAAGTTCCTGCAAATCAAGTGGAAGTTCAGGCTGATCAGCTACAGGAAATCAAATAATTACCAAGAATCGGTTTAGTCTTAAAAGTTGGAATTAACCACTTCCAGTCAAAGTGTATGTAAACTTTCTACCAGCATTGTGTCACTATACCTTTTCGAAAAATGATTTCAATGCATGGTTTCCATGGTGATTCCACCACAGAGTGTGGGTTTGCGTGTGCGGGGTGAACTGCATCTTCTAGTTACTACAAGTTTCATTTGATTTAATATCAGTAATGAGTTGCAAACAAGCCCTAGGTGACTATAGACCCCAACAGAATTGATTTCTAAAATTAAATTTGTGATGACCCCTTTTTCTTGGGACATCAACTGTCTGAAGCAACTAATCCCTGGGAGTCAAATCCGGGTAGAATTCAAACATTCTAATATTTAGACAAATATTAAAAAAAAGATGTGCTCAGGGATTGGGCAGTCCTAGGAAAGATGCATTCTAGGAGAGGTTGGGCATTGGGGTTTCGATCAGAGGGCTTTCTGGGTGTTTGGCACCAACAGTAAGACATGAGATGGGATGTGAACGTTAAGTTAATGACAAGTCCTTGCAAGTCCACCACAATCCATCCCGTCTTTGGGTAAGTCATTTACAAGCCATTCAAATAAATAGTGACAAAAGTTCTGGATGTTTTCTGTTACTCATAAATGGTCTTCTGAAAGGACTTACAACGGGACTTGTAAAGAACACTGATGTTACCTCCCTCCGAGAAAAAAATCCTACACAAAATTGACTACATTTGTACATGTGGTAATTAGATGCTTTTAAATACAGGCCTCCCTCAAGACCAACACCTCTGAAGCACTCAACTGGACACAAAATGGTTCAACAGTCACACTGTACATGCATGTACAACGTAAATGAGGTGTGTGCTTGAGGTATTCTGGCATGCATGCTCCATGTAGGTTTATCTGTCCTGCTGTATCAGTGTAGACTTGCATGCATGCTTTGCTCCAAATGACCTTGCTCCTTTGAAATAACAAACTGGCTCTTTTGAAGTAATTTCCCTTGCAATCTCCTCTCACCTTTCACTTGGAAATCCTGGGGGTCTGGGCACGCCTTCCTCTGGCATCTCTGGCCTGAGCAGAAATGGCTCCCAACGAACCACAAAGTCATACTTATCTGCAGTGTTTGAAATTGAATGGAAACGAGTAATGCATTTATTCACACCCAATAATAAATAACCGTTAGACAACTCACACGTTCAGTTTTCAGTGGTAACGCCATGCTCTGAAGGGGAACGAGCACATTGAGGATATACATGTATCTATAGACCTTCTTCACCCACGTGACTGGATTGTGCTAAATGTAAACAATACCACCACATGTGGACCGCCTTGGCCACGGTAATCGCATATACCGGTATTCCTATGGGCAGCTTCAACCACGTGCAAGCGCACGTGCGAATGCTGCGTGCTTGACTACAGTTGTTGTTTATCTTGAATATGTAGATTACCATCACAACACTATGCACTCATTAACATCAAAGCTAGCACATCAAAGGTCCAGCACGATTGTGACATCACAGGAAAAAGGTTTATGTGGGATACATGTGTACAAATATGCATCCATGATGTACTGTATGATGCATATACAATGTACATGTATCTATTGCGCCATACCATAGAGTAGTAAGTGTGCTGTTGTGTACAACCAGGAAATGCCGTATAAACAAATGAAGTACATGCATGCATTGATTCACGCATTTTGACTGGTTCTCGCACCAATGCCTTTTACACACAAAATTGGGTGCGTAACGTATTCACTTCAGTACTCTTACAGGCCTATATCATGTATAATTGGGCCTATATCATGTATAATTGGGCCTATATCA
>NW_019091606.1:339549-365242 GCF_001949145.1 Acanthaster planci | reverse complement strand
TGATGCCTCTGTATTATAAAAGAAAATGTTGTTTATTATGTCAATGCAGTCTTGCATGGTCTTACTCCTTACAGTTTCTCGAATTATTCGAAAAGAATGAACAGACTCAGTCAAGTGCATCGTTTAAATTGAAAAGATTTCATGATAAAGAAAATATAGTTACAGACATACGAAGTGTACAGTGTTATGCATGTTTTCTTCATTGTGTATTCTATGCAAGAATTATTTATGAACACTTTGTTGTGGTTGACTTGGTCCCGTTACACACACCAATTATAACCTAAAGGAGGGGTGAATCCAGAAATTTCTCCGGAGGGGGAACAGGTCATAGATATTTTTTCCTGCTTTCTAATTTTTAGGACAACTGGGGACGACGATGAAACATTAAATGACATAGATTCTTAAAAATAATATTGGTGCACTTCCTTTACTAATTCTTTGTGTGATTTTCCACATTTTCCCCCTTTTCTTGCCTCAGAGCAGAGGTGGTGATCTACCCCCCCCCTGGAACTGTGGCTGTGAACCATAGGGCAATGAAAGACCACCCACGGGTAGATGCTAGAGGCCTAATCGATTTAGATAAGTCTGATACTGCTATATAAACGTACGATGTTCCTTAAAGTGTAATTGACACTCCATGATGAGGTGAATGGGCAGAGGTTTGACAAACAAGCTACATCATCAATCTTACCTGTTGTGGAATAAAGAGTTGTTGTCTCTTTTGTTGTGGACTCGGGAGTGGTAGAAATTACTGTCGTTACCTCCTTGGTGGTTGACGGCTGGACAGTTGTGGGTGGCTGTTCAGTTGTAGAAGGAGCCTCTGTAGTTGATACACGAGTAGTCGTTTTCTCTGTAGTACTTGGGGGAGCTAGGGAACAAATTAGTCAAATTTCATTGGACACTTTGTCAGAAGACACTGATAAGGAAGACACTCTTCAAACTCAAATGCAGACGGTGAAGTGGCATCGTCTAACGTGGAAGTCTCCACCTCCCGCATCAAAATGTGAACATTAATTCCAATTTTTTAGAGGTCTCCGTCAGCCCCTTTTGTTAGTAGCTGATTTTTATAACTGGTAGGTACAAATGTTTACCCTGGAGTTACTCAACTAAGCAAAAGAGTAAATTTTAGATACCCGTTGGGGTTTCCTGTGATGTTGTTGCCACAGTTGTCTCTTTTGTAGTAGTTGCCGTCGGAGTTACGGTTGATGTTACTGTTGTTGAGACTTTTTCAGTCGTTGACGGAGCGGCTGTAGTTGACGGAGTGGTTGTTTTCAAAGTCGTTGATACCTTTGTTGTCAATTCTGTTACAGGTTGGATACAACAGAAAGCGGTGCTAACAAGATATGTATTTAAATTATTAAAATTTACCAGTAATTTGGATGTAAGAACAGTGTACTTCTGTTGTTTTTAGGGAATCTGCGCGATATATGAGATTGTAAATAACTGTCACACCGCCTCTCCTTCTAAGTCGATTAAATTCCTTATAATCCCTGTTCAAGACCTTAAAATCATTATTAGCACTCTCAATTACCACACCATCCAGACTCCCCAACCGTTCCCGACCGACTACACGGTGGGAAATATCCTATTTCAATTGTAACTAAACAAGCATACCTGTAGTGGACGGTGCCTTCGTTGTAGACGGTGCCTCGGTGGTAGTTGCTGCTTGGGAAAAGGGCATGAATGTTTCAAAAACGCACACCATAACTACTGACAAAATGTTTGCATGTCTCAAAAAAGTGCACAAACAGTCATTTATCTGTAGAGAAAAGTTGCCAATCTCATAACAATTGACAGAATGTATCACACAAATATGAAGGTCCCTTTGAAAGAAAACAGGTTTTTATTCCTTTCATGGCGTATTCTAAGAGTGAAGAACAAGGCAAAGACCGAGAGCAATTCATAGCGTTTTCTATTTTATACAAATGTACGGGTCAAAGCTTATTACTAATGAAGTACCTTCGTGTTCACAGCCGTTGAAGATCACTTTGTAGCCATCTGGATTTGACGTGATGATGGACACTCTTATTCCCGTTACAAGTGGCATACTGGACGGCATAGGAATCTTGCTGTCCGTTTGGCCAGTAAAGATTGTGGAACTGTCGTCGCCAACTAACGGCACGTATGGCAACCGGTCACCCGGCTGAACCCTGAAGGCGACAGTTATATCCCCAGGTGGGCCCTGCTCAATTCTGATGATAACGGATGTGATTTCAACCCGTGGGCTGAAAGTAGCCTCCAAGTACGATCCACTGTAAGGCGAATTCACGTCATCAGGTGGATTGGTCGGGCGCCACCAGTCACCCGGTGTTAAAATGCTGTCTGAGTCAGATTCTTGGCGTGTTACCGTTACTGGCTGGTAAGTGTCAAGATCTTCTGTGCATTCCTCAGGGGTCGTGGACGGTGGGGAAATAGTTGTCACTGAGGTAATATAAAAAGTATGTGAAGAAGGGGAGTTACATTACATTAAAAAATACATTTGGAAGTGTTGGAACTAGGCAGGCATTTCAATGGAATTGTTACAAACTCACCAAATAACGAAGTTGTCTTGAAAATCTTTGCATCAACTATAAAATCTTGGCCAAAAAACAACTCAGGTGCGAGACATTTGACCATTTCCTTCAGATTAAAAACAGCTCAACAACATAGAAACAACTTCTGCAGTAACACGTCAGCAGGGAATGGATGAGCAAGTGCTTATAGTTATGAACAAATCGTCGTATGCCCGGAAAAAGGTCTTAAGCGCGCTGACGCCCTTTTGCCGGGAACCATGATCACAGTAGAAAAATGTTTCCAGCAAAAGGACGTGAGAAACACACTCTCTCTTATTCAGTAAATCTATAAAATCAACACAGGCTGTACAAAAAGCAACCTCTGAAGAACTTATCAAACGTCTTTGAATTTTATTTTACTTTTTGCCAAGAAATCTTTATATTTAATTAAGATAAACCAGTTGTATACATACTGTAGTTACTTCCTTTTGCCGGAAAAAAGTTCTTTTGCAGTGATCATGCTGCTCGGCGAAAAGGGTGCAAGCGCTTAGGTCTTTCTTCCAGGCACACGACAAAATGCATTATTCGACAATAACATTTCAGCCCAATGGCTTTTAATTAATGTGTTTTGCCATAAGGGGCCCATGGTACCTGCTTGAACTCAACAGAGAGTAGGCTAACCTGTTGTTGACACAACCGTTGTGGTCTCCTCGGTTGTTGCCTCAGGAGTTGTGTATATCACTGTCGTTGACAGTTTCTCGCTGGTCGATGGTAAGGATGTAGTTGTTGGCCGCACTGTAGTTGACTCACGGGTAGTTGTTCGCTCAGTAGTACTCGGTACTTCTTCAATTAGAGGAAATTTCTCGTTATTGTCTTAAATAGCATTTACCATTAATTAGACAGTGGAGGATTTCAAGTTCATTTCTTTTTCCCGCATATTTGTCAAGGTTTCACATTTTTCCCAATACTGAAATATACAATGTGTCCCAAAACTGATGCAAGCTAATACTGTTAATATTTTAGTATATCCTACGTGGTTTTAAGGAGGATACTTATATTCGCTTAGTAATGCTTTTTATTTCATCATCTTTGCTTTTGGCAAATTAGAGGTGTACCACAGTAAATACTGACGATCAAATTTTAGTTTTAACCACTTTTCAAAAAAGGGATTACTCCTGTACGTGTGCTTGGGTTTACCGGGGAATGCATCATCAAAAGAAATTAAAATTGAATAAAAAGCATCATCAAGCCAAGGTTGTGCTCTTTGAACTGTGTGAGTTGTAATTGTCAGCATGTGACTTTTTCTTTTTGAAATGGCAATATTTGTT
The DNA here is from genome assembly GCF_001949145.1 of Acanthaster planci. The sequence goes on along the minus strand of NW_019091606.1, from coordinate 361,422 downwards.
TGAACCAATTTTCTGGAGGCTCCTTTGAAATGAAAGGCACTTAGCATTTTATTCATCTCTTTCATACATGATTGTGCATTATAATCTTGAATTAGGATTTGGTATATTTCATTTTGGTTATATCATCTTTGGCAAACTCACAAAAACGAACCAAACTTGAGCTGAATTATTCTCATATGTATTTTGAGAACGATTGTAGGCTGCATTGGAATCTTACCAGTGGTTGAAGCTTCTGTTGTTGAAACAGAAGTAGTTGTCTGTTCAGTAGTTGTTAACTCTGGCGTTGTCGAAATTACTGCAGTACTCGTCACCTTCTCTGTGGTCGACACCTGAGTTGTTGATGGAATTTTTGTAGTTTCCCGAGCGGTAGTGACCACTGTTGTTTCCCCTGTTGTGGTAGTCTCTATCGTGGATGCCACTGAAGTAGGCAAAAGAAATGAACCAAGGTATCGTTTATGAAGAAGAGAAAATCAACTTGTTTGACATTTCATTAATGCCCACCTTTATATCCCTCGTCTAAACACGCAAATCTCGGATATTTGTTTTCGGAAAAGATGAAAAACAGACTAAGCTGACATTTCATTCATTCTATCATTCATTCATTACTAGTGTCAGGATGGGTACCAAAGTCTGCATCGATCCAATACTTTTGCATTATAATCACGCGTCTTTATACATACTACTTAGTGTGTTGATGAACTGGGTATAATCCATGAATTATATACATTTATGTGACATGGAATGAATAAGATTATCTAGTCAAAAGTAAATCAGTGCCGTCTTATCCATTGCTAGTTACAGAGCAGGTTAACTGAGCTTTTGAAATACTCTCCCTGTGTTTTTCACCCTTGCTACTTACACTAGTAGGAGCGGGCACTTACAAATGCAAATTATGCTGACAAGATGGCCGATTGCACGGCACTATGAGTTAGCCGAAAGGTGCAATTCTTACTTTACAAACCGAATGCACTATAAATCAATACGGTCAAATGTATCATAACACAAACCGTTTACTGACAACACAGTCACGAGATGGCCATAGTAGTATTATAAATGGGGTTACTAGACCAAATTTGCCCCCTATACCTACCCAGGGAAAAAAGTGTCATTCTCAAAAATGAAAGTACCTATATCCCCTGCTGTATACAACTCACCCTAACAACCTCAAAACAACCCTAAAACGCACCCCACACTTACGCCTCACACCCCACAACTCACGGTGCCTTATGCCAAAATTGGTGCTTTAAGTAAAAACATTACGGCGTTTTTTTACAATTTTGGTGCACTCGGAGTTGCCGTATAATATTTAGGAGGTAATGCTTCTTGTTATTATAACATTATAAAACAGGTATGTCAACAACTCAAGAAATTAAATGTCGTGATATATGTAATAAATATAAACCGTTTACTGAATTTAAGCTTGTGAAAAAAATATACATACACAATTTTATAATGTATGAACAGAAAAGCAAAGAAAGTGGCGTATGTGTAAATACGATCATGACAAGTATTTTAAAAAGGACTACGTTTAAAGCTATTCAAGATCATCTCAAAGATTACACAAACATCACGAGGCGTAAAAAAAGAAGACCTCGAACGCCTCGTTGAATCACAAAATTTAAAGATTACACCTACAGGGCGCAACGGGCGGTTTACAAGATCTGATTATATCAAGTCAATTAATCTTTTTAGATTATGGCAAATTTGATCGTGTTGATATAAAACAAACTGCTAGGTTTAACACCAAAAGTATAAATGTTGAATTAAAAACAGATCAAATCATTGCAGATGTTATCACTTTTTATAATTATTACATCCAACTTATTCGTGACAAAATCATATTAGCGTGGAAAGAAATTGGCGACCGTCGCCAAATTAAACTTCAATCATCAATGGTTGTAGATTTTATTAATCCAGATTGTGGACCCGATGAAGACAGAGACAAAAGTTTACAACATACATTTAATACTGAATATACCGTTATAACGCGTGTCAATTGAATTGTTCCAATTATGCTTGAGCACAGAAAAAAAAATTGGAAAAAAACAACTGAGCGTTTTGTAAAAAAAGGGTCAGTGTATATTGTAAATGAAATAAACACATTTTATATCAACATTGTTAGGTAAAGAGATATAGCTGAAAGCAGTTATATCGAACTCGATAATTTTTCTAACGCCATAAAAAGCCGTGATTAATATCAAAAATGAAGACCAACAATGTGTGCGATGGTGTCTGAGGGCAGCCTTAGGTAAATACTCATTACGTTTTACAACCACCTTAAAGATAAACCAGAGTTTTAAATACACGAAGAAAGAACGGCTACCTTTACAGAAGAAGATGGTCTTGATTTTACAGGTATCGATTCTCCCACACCGTTGTCACAGATTCCACGTATTGAAAAACAAAACAACATCACGATCAACGTGTAAAGGTGAAGGAAGCCCTGCTTATTTTGTTGAAATGCCAAAACCTAAGCTGTATGAAGATGAACCCGCATTAGAATTTTAAAAATTTTAGGCACAAACAAAAAACTCCGTTTGTGATTTATGCTGATTTTCAATCAATTTTGGATAAAAAACGACAAATCTCGACCACAAAACACACCCCTTGTGGTTTTACTACATGATAACGAAAAAACTGGCGAAAAACTTTATCGAGGGCCAAACACAAGTCACGTATTTGTTACAAGTCGCATGGAAGAAGTTGAAAAAAATAACGACATTTTTGCTAAAACTTACACCTAAACAAGAACGACAGTACAAATATGCCAGAAAGTACTGGAGATGTGAAACACTCATTCAGTACAACAGATATGAAAATTGGTGTAACGCAAAAATATGGGGTAACAACAACGATTCTGACGTTGGCAAAATTTAAATGTGTGGTAAATAAACACAGTTTTAAGAAAGTTTTGCATTTCAAAGAATGTGACATGAGTTATATAGAAATAATGAAAACCAAAGTCACACTCAACAAGCCAATTTATGCTGGGTTGTGATTTTGGAACTTTCCAAACTGTTAATATTCGACTTTTATTACATCACATTCAAACATCGTTATGGTGACCAATTAAGTTTATTGTACAGCGATACCGACAGTTTACTCATTGAAATAAAAGCCGACAGCATCGATAAAGCATCGATGTTTTTAAAAAACAAAACGAAATTAAATCAGTGAAGGCATTTCAGTGTCTTCAGGTACCACTTGAAGCTCTTCTCGCACAAACAAAACGTTTTGGACCATTTAGCAATAAAGCGTTGGCCCCGTTTTCATCTTTTTGCCTCTGACTCGTTTTAACTGACTCATACGTTTCTCGGTCTGATACACGTTCACACTCCAGATCGGATCGGTCGCTCTCCTGACGGTGGCACCTTCTTGTTCACCCGGGTAATATAGGTACTGGACTAAAGCGTTTGAAGAAAGGCCTTTGGTTTCGCTTCGCTCAAGTGCAGCCGGTCTTACGCGGTCCAACATGACAGCGTTTGCGGGAACTGCATCGATCAACCGAGTTTTTTCTTTATTTAGCGATTTTATACCCTCGGGTAATCTTGTAGCCCATTCCACGTTACGTTCACCAGGACTTGACATTTCTTGCGCGTACTGGTAAGCAAACAAACCCCCGGCTAATATTCTGTTCTACGATCTACTGCGATCAGTGGACACCCGGTCCACCCACTTGTACCTGCACGCCTTTTTTACGAGGGTTTTTTAAAACTCACCTTTAAATTCCGATCCCGAATCTACGTTAACCGTTTTAGGCCAAGTCAAACTCGACCTATCGTAAACCTGCCTCATGGCATTAATCACTCGTTCAGTCGTTTTAGTCTGGAAGCCACGTCGACTACAGCTAATTCGTTTTTGTTTGTTTTACCCCTTGGACCTTTTGGAACCCGAACGGCGTATTCTGATAGCAAAGTAATTGGCCTGGGTATATACCCAGGGGCAAGTGGATAAATTTGCCACATGGCTTGCTTTTTTAATCAAGCTGTCACTTTGGTTTTGTTGACGCCAGCTTTTTTGGTGCAAGTGATCTACTGCACTTACACCTTTCCAATAACCTTTGGCGCTGTAATAGGCTTTTAAAACTTTGCTTCTTCCCTTCGCTATGTCCCTTTTAAAAAAAAACAAAGTATTTTTTTACAAATACTTTTACACAACAGCGCTCAACAACGCTGTAGCACCCGACACCCAAACTTGTCGAGGTTCTTTTTGATCGTCGCTGGGCTTGTAAAAATCGCTAAAATTATGTTCGGGTTTGAGTTCCAAATGATGCGTACCCACGATTTCATTGTACTCTTTCAAGGCTTAATTGACTTCGTTGATCGTTTGTTTTGATTCTTTCGTTGTTTTGCAATCGAGAGTTAAAAAAATCTAAAAGGTGCGTCCCGTGTTCCACCCACGCTTTCCTAGCTTTATTAAATTGTTCCATGGCAACATCGTGCATCTTGTATTCTTCATTGACTCTATTTTTGTTTATCATACCAAACAAAAAGTTACTTTCCGTAAACGCCAATGCATTGGTCCTCGCTCCACCAATCATCATTCCAATACTCGCTAACGCCATCTTTTTTAAAAAACGCAAACCAAAAAACATTGTTACCCTTATATTTAAGAACGAAACAAAAACATTATGATGAACTACGGTAAGAACTTAACCCTAATCGTCGACTCAAAAATCCAAGAGCAACCAAAGGTGAACGCAAAGAGGTCGTCATTACTCACAACCCGTCTGTGATCGCTGAAAAACAACAGTTAATCGTGATATTACCACCATTGGGTGTCGATGACGTTACTGCCCCAGGCACGATCAAGCTCGCTTTTAAACTCGAATTCGACGGTTCGTCAGACGACAACATAACCGTGTTCAACAACCTAGCGAGAAACTTGATCAAAGAAATTGCCGCGTTACTTCAGGATAACAGTATACTGGTTCACAAGAATGCCGACTTTTTTACAATTTTAAAGATAATTGACTTCCCAAAACACACTCCCAAAACACGGCTTACTTTGGATTAGAAAAAGAAAACGTCGCAAAGCTACGACTGGGTGCGGCCGACAAAAACGAAGCCGCAAACAACGGAAAAGACAAATCAGTTGCAGACGCGTTTGGCAACCGATACGCAATTCCCCTCGATATCGAAGTATTGACCGTTCAACAATCTTGGCAAAGTCGTCAAGTAGACCGATACCGCTGCAGATTACGCAATTTCAGACCTAACGCTCGAATACGAAGTCGTAAGCAATCAAGAACTCGCTCAAACGCTAAAAACCAAATATTAAGGCCCCGGTGCACTACGTGTTTGACAACGTTAACAATTTGGAAATACGTTCGGTAAATAAATCAGACACATTATGTAACGTGATGATTAACCACCCAATCAGCAATTTGAAAGATGTCTTGATCTTGTTCAAAGACCCAACCTTTAAAAACCCGCAACGATTTAAAAATCCTCATATCGTTAAAACGATCCTTACAGCCAAAGGAAAATCTAATCAAGTGTATTCGGAACGAATGATGTAGTACCAACACTGGAACGAAGTGTGCAAGTTTTGGAACAATTCACACACCAAATCGGGTCGACATGTCGCAAAAGACCTCAACTTGGCAGGTATAGATATAGCTGATTATTTAAAAGAAAAATACGGCTTGTGGCTTGACTTTCGTTCAAACAACGATAACGCAGGTCACGGTGGCGGACGTAGAGTGGGTGACTCGGATAGTATCACGATAGAAATAAGGCAAGAAGCAAAATCTGCGGGTGATCTCACAATGTACGTGTTTCTCATCATGGATGCCCAACTCACAATCGAAGATGGAAATTTTAAAACGTTGCGTTAATAAAAAGATGAATAAAAGCAAAGCTGAAATTACTTTAATCCTTGGAAAAACCAACTCGAGGAAAACCAAGTGGGTACTGGATTTACTCGAAAGTGAATACTGTTTTGCGTTTGAAGTCATCGTGATCATATGCCCTACGCTTTTTAAGAACAAGACTTATCTCCAAAGGCGTTGGTTATTCACATGTACCTTTGTGACATTGAAAGCGAAGCGTTAGAATTAAACGACGCCATCGAGTGTATCAAAAAGTGTTTAACGGAACCAAAACATTGTTTTTGATCGATAACTGTTCGGCCCATCAATACATCAAGTATCGCAAAAAGTAAGTTTTGCAACATGTGCTCACACAAAAGTTCAACCCTCAAAGACTATCGAGAAAACACTGTGTGGATCGCAAAGTTTAATTGCAAGGTCCAGAACAGTTTTGACCAAGGGCTGGACAAAAATGATGTGGTGCCGGATGAATATCGAACCATAATTAAAAAACAGCTTAGAGACGTAAAATTTAGTAAGTTATTGTAGATCAGTGAACCGCTAGTTAGTTGGTGTTTGTTGTAAACTAGTTATTTCACAAATTTATAATTTAGCTGTGAAGAAAAGACACCAAAAAACAACAATGTTGCGATACGCTAAGGTAGTTGTCGAGCTAGTTATAGCACTCAATCTGATGTATTACACCAACGAATACTATCACTTAAAATATGAGTACAATCAAGCAACATGTTTTTACTTATATCAAAAATGGAACAACAGAACGATTGCAAACACAAGCTCAAAACGATACTTGCACAGCCACAACCGACTCAAGAATCAAACTCGAACCAAGTTGACTTCAAATCCCGACTTTGTACAGTAGTAGCTTTGGGGGATTCTAAAAAAAATATCTAGGCAGAGAATTCACTGTGCAAGAAATTGCATCGTTACCACCATCAGAACAAACTAACATTGTATCAGCGTTATTCGGCTAAATTTGGCAAGGAAGTGGTTTCTACAGTGGGTGCAAGTTTGTTGTCGCTGTACGCTAGGCTGTTAGGGATTACACTTCCGATAGAATTTGTGGGCCATGATGTCACGTTGGATTAATAAGAAGCGTTAACCCAAGATCTAGAACGTGACCCCATCATTAGTTTGAGCACCGGGCAATTTCTCACTGAGGTTTGTTACAAGTACGGAAGTTGCCTTAGTCCACTAGTTGGCACGTTAATTACAACTAGACATCTTTGTTTCAACAAAAAATCAGAACAAAAACTTTCTTGCTTTGTAGCAAATAGCAACAACGACGAGTGAAGCGAAGCAAAGCGAACAAATCGAGGTACACAAAACGACGAGCGTGAAGACCGTGACCCAAGTCACAGCCTCTGATAATTAACTTAAAAACCCCAAATGAATTGCAGAAGGTAAAAAACTCGCAGAACATAAAGTTAAAATGAAAGAGCAACTTGCTTTAACGAAACAAAGCGAGCTGAGTGAGCTAAACGAAACGTACCAAAACTCAAGCAAACGTTTTCGATCCGCAATTTTATCCTTGGTTGATTTTAGTGGGGGTCGGGATGGGGCTTTTTGTGGTAAATTTGTTTTCAAAAAAGAAAACATATCAAACGCAAAAAACATAACCAAAACAAAGCGATAATAACCAAAAACACCAAATGTAGAAATTTCAGAAATGAAATATTTTTTTTCTTGACGTTAATATAAAATAAAAGAAATGGCAACAAAACCAAACACAAACGATATCGTTAACGGGCTTTACAACGGTGCAATCGTTAGTTTGATCGCAATGGGCTGCGCAATGGAAGCCGAAAGACCTTGAAATGGAAGTCACCCAATTCAGACAGATTGAGGGGTGAAGATAACTTTCTGCATTAATTGCAGGTTCTACGGCTACCCATGACTGGTTGGCTACCAAGGGCATTATCCCAGACAGCATTGCACCAAGAAGTTCAAGTTTTTTACCTTAATTTAAAAACATGGCAGAAGGAAGAATTGACATTAAATTGGACGATTTTACACCTGAGCAAGATCAACAAACTGAACAAGCTAATCAACAAGCCGATCAAGAAGAACAACGCCTATCATGGGATAAATATGACACCCTACAACCAAAAAAAAACACGTTTACAGAAGGAAACACAGACAGCAATAGAACGGGGAAGAAGGACATTTGTAGATAATCCAAACGTAGATAATTTTTATAATTTTATAAACATTATGGTAGAACTGACGTACCTGAGTTACCCGCGTATGAAAATTTTGAATGAAGGGGTAAAGACCTATATTACAAAGGTTTTGACGATTACGATGAAGTAATGCTAACTAGTAAAAAGGCTCGCGGTAAATTTGTAAGTCTTAATACTATCTAAAGCAATGCTAATATAGCGGGTTATACAAATGGACCGGAATTTATTAGAAACGAATTGGGTTTTAAAACTATAGATTATCACTTGAACGATTGAGCAAAGATTTAGAATCGGTAGAACTACCTCAATCACCCACTAAAGACAAACGCTCACTCGTGGCCCGAGCACAATTGAAGAATACTCTTTGAGAGAAATTCGCGGTTTTGACCAAGAGATGCAAAGGATTCGAGGGCGTCTAAGACAAAACGCTGAAAATAATTTAGAAAATGGATCAAAACTCAATGAAGAAAATGACCGTTTAACTAATCTTGAACTACAAGACCAATTGTTAAATCAACCCGAATCTGAAGAATCAAAACGTACTAAAGCTCATACACACAAATTGAGTGAACGCTTAGAAACTTTGATCAGTAACAGAAACGATCTCAAGGGTAATCTCATGGGTCAAATGGAACAAATTGAAAGTTTGGTTCATCACGTGTTATATGGTGACGTGTCGTTGCATGAAAAAAATCCGAACCATTTTTAGAGAACAAGGGGTCACGATCGTGAGCATTTTAACGGCTTATAGTTTAGCTATCAGCACTATTATTAGTTCTTTTATAGCTGCCGTAAGGGGTTTAGGTACCCCCACCCCAACCCGGGCACCTGAACCAACACCAGAACCAAAACCAGATGAACCCAGGCTTAAGTAAAACACTAGTTTCTTTTAACACCTCGCTCACATTGAGCGGGGTATTAGTTTTAAGCTAAAGCTTTTATCTGATAAACCAAAAGCCAGTGAAATTCAAGCCACACCTAGTGTTAGTGCCATTATTTCGTTTTCTTGGTTGGTTTTTGTGGGTAATACCTCAACATTAGTTGGTGCTTTCATACTCCTTACTTTATCCTAGATATCTACTCAACCTTCCTCTTCAAAATCTTCATCAATGTCACTTTCATTTACATCAGGCTGATACCCAGATTGCATGTCAGGTGTTGCGATCTGAAGGTTGTTGTTATATACTTCATACGATCCAATGCGTACATTCATATCCGATGGAGTTAGATACAAACATGGTCTTACGACATAATTCAAAGGGGACCCGGCATACTGCAACGACCTTTGATAGTCATCGATCGATCCTGAGAGGTTTTCCAAATTGATTTTTGATTCCACGTTTGCGATAAACTGGTGTTGGGCATCTAATCCAGTTCCTTTAGTTAACACGCTGGTTTTGGTTTCTGCTTGAGCTCCCAGCAAAGATTAAACATATGTTCTAATTGAATCGTTTACGTGCATGAGTTCTACATCTGTGATGCTTGTCCTTTTGTGTGGAATAAAGTCTTGCCACGCGTTTTTTTACGTTTTCGTTTTGTTCTATCTAACCAATCATACTTTAACGTGAGACCCAACCCTACGGGTTGCCAACCAAAGCGCATTGTGGTACCCTCGAGTCCATATTCATTGTAAACTGTGAACCAAGGTGTACATATGCAGCAAGGTATGAAACGGAGAGAACCCCCCCCCTACTTTGTGTTGGTCATTGTCTCGCAGGAATCTGGGGAATTCCTTTCAGACATCTTGGGGGGGATGTGTTAAGTAACAACAGTCTGGAATGTGTATAGGGATTGGACATGTTGGGGGGTACCCTTTGGTCTCATTTCTTGCTGGGTATAAAGGTGTGAAGAACGTGAGATACCCGATCGACCGCCACCGAGCGCAGCAAAGACGAGACTTTCCAGTCGGAATGTTGATATAAGTATTATAGAAACACTTGAACTTACAGTGCCATTATCAGAATTAGAGACAGACAGTTCAGTTTTATTTTATGACGTGATAAGCGATTGTATTTGAGCTTATGAAGTGGGAAATCTAAATGAATTCAGTGCCTCACTTGACCTAAAAATAAATGACCTCAACGAAGAAAAAGTAAACTTAGAGTTAGAAATTGTGAAATATTTTGAAGCGTATAATTAAAAGAAACAATGAATGGTCACAGTAACGCAACTACATTAAGGCTTTACACCAAGCTACCCGGGTGAAACGAGCCAAAAGATCTACACACTAAAAAAGATTGAAGACATCAAAAAAGAACTAATGCAAGAACGTGACTCGAGATCGCCTACATACGAAAAGATTAAACGGATACTCACCGCGCTTAATTACTTAGAATATGAAGTCGAAGCTTTGGGTGCTACAAGTGCTGCGATAGGTATCCCTGCTTTAATGGGGCTTATCTCGGCCCATATTGGGCTAGTGATAGAAGTTCTCGCCATTGGTGCGTTTGATGTTATGCAATGTTGAAATATGCAAGCCTCAGACTTGCCCACAAAACTAAAAATAATGACCAGATTCGGATATTTTGCGACACAAATTTAAATACGATCAGTGAGTATATATTGCAAGCAATCAACGACGGTGACATTAGTCATGAAGAATTTGTGTTAATCACGAGTGATTTAACGAGATGAAAGAAAAGATTGCAATAAAGCAGATACCAAACTGAGTGAAACAAATAATGCAGAAATTCAGTTTACAATTGAAGGACGTGCTAAAACGTTGGCGAAAGAAATGGTTGACAAGGAGAAAAAAATTAATCGCAAAGCTGAGCGAGCAAGCGAGCCAACTGGAGTTTAAACATTGTTAAACATTAAAATGGGGGAGATATGGGATATGAACAAACAGTAAATAAAGTGTGCCAACAGGCATGACCTCCTAAATATTATACGCCAACTCCAAGTGCAATAAAGTTGTAAAAAACACGGTAAGTTTTTTTTACCTAAGACACCAATTGTGGCATAAGGCACCGTGAGTTGTGGGGTGTGCGTGCGTTTTGGGTAGTTTTGAGGGTGTTAGGATGGGTTGGGTAGGTATACAGCAGGGGGTTAGGGTACTTTTATTTTTGAGAATGACACTTATTTCCCTGGGTAGGTAGAGGCAAAAATTTGGTCTAGTAACCCCATTTATAATACTACTGTCATTTTAAGTTGTTCTCCAGGAGTGCACTTTATTCACTGAACCTTACAAAATGGGAATGAGACTGACTATTTTGCTCCCTAAGCCTAACTTTAGAAAATATCTGCATTTAAGCAATGAATATGACACAAACTTTTCCAAATTCTGATCCCCAAATTTTAATGGAATGGTAATTTATATTTGCCTCAATATCATAAACATCATCATTGCCCTTACCTTATTACACTTTTAGAACATTTTTAGAGTGAAAACATCATTTTAATTCAATAATAATAGTAACAACAGGTTTGTCCACAGCGCCTTTAACTGAGATCCAAGCGCTTTCCATTATTATTAACCCTGGTCACTGGGCCATGAAACATTCCAATTACCATCTCAGCTCCAATGGGAATATACAGGTCGATGCAGTCGTTTTGGCGCAAAGCAGCTAAATCAACCACAATAACCAAGCTCTGCCCTCACAAGTACGCAATTAGGCCTACTCCTGGATCTGGAAACAATAAGTGACAAAATACCTTTCCCAGAGACACAGGTCCCATGACCCCAGACTGGATTCGAACCCACGGCTTTACAAATCGAATTTTCTTAACCACGAGGCCACGGCACTCCCAAGATTGCTGACTTGGGAATAAGGTGAATTGTGTGCACGTTTACCTGTTGTTTGCTCTCTTGTTGTGAATTGAGGAGTAGTTGACACAACAGTGGTCGTTTCGCGAATTGTAGTCGTGGGCTGCTCAGTGGTGCTTGGTGTCTCGGTGGTAATCAAACGAGTAGTTAGTGCTTCTGTAGTCGATGGAGCAGCTTCAATTCAAAGGTGATTCAACACAATTTACTCGTACTTATATCTCAAAATTGATTTTCTAACAAGAATTGAACACTGAGTAGACTATGTACATATTGCAACACTTGGACACTAGATATTTACCTGTAGTCGATGCCTCAGTGGTTGATACTGCTGTCGTTGTCATCTTAGTGGTTGTAATCTCTGGTGCGGTTGTTTTCACTGTCACTGTGGTAGACTCCGCGGTAATTGTTGACGCTTCAGTGGTACTAGTCTTGGGTGTTGTTTGTTTTGTTGTAACAACTGTTGTAGTACCTTCCTCTGTACCACAAGAAGTAAACAACTATGGGTAGAAATTGGGGCAACTCTTTGTAGATAGGTTTATGGGCTTGGATTCTGGCAACAGGTCTTAATTGATTGAAGCTGCTCAGAAAGAGACCTGCCTTGATGCAGCCTGAACGAGAATGCACCGTGCAGTTTTCTGCAATGTAATGACTTGATTCAAGGGAAGCATGGGTTTCATTCTACAGGACAAATAAACAAGAACCGTCCAAGTTGTCTGCGTGATACCATTATAATAATTACATTCAACCAGACTGTTTTACGAAAGTCACTTGCATACCAGTCGTTGTTTCCACTGTTGTTATCTCTTTGGTAGTTCCCTCTGGAGTAGTTGTACGAACTGTGGTCGTGACTTCCTCTGTTGTTGATGGCTTAAGAGTTGTAGTTGCTGTCACGTAATCGCGGGACAAAAAAAATCAACATTGTTGCTTTAGATGCAGAATGTTGGTTATAACATATGCATATTTATTAAATAACACAGTGAACAAGCAGGAGAGATTAAACACATTCAGCATGCTTTCATTTTAGACATTAAATAACAACATAAAGCAAACCTGCTGTTGGAGCTTCAGTTGTTGGGGGAGAAGGTGTGGTTACCACTGGAGTTGTACTTGGGAGCACTATGCAGAAAAACATATTTTTTTAATGCAGTCTTCGAGGGTTATGTTCTTTTCTCCGACTAAACAAATTACAAAATGTAACTGACATGATAAAGGATTAAGTGGATTTTAAAATTGGTTTCTGAGCTTCAATGTTGACACATTGGCGGTTCTTTCGAGCAGTAATAGGAAGCTGTTTATGATCTGCTTTGTTCATTAACTAAACATATAGTGGAAAGACGATCACATCCTTTTGCAGTATGTCAATTTTTGACAGAATTTATAGCGCAACAGCAATGGAATGATGAAATTATGAGACCCCATTTCTTCATTTTCATGTAGACAGCTATAAACCGTCAGGTTTTCAGTTCCAATAAGAGGACAAGATAAAAATACGTGTGTCAATGAAAATGATTTTTACAATATACAAAACTCATCTGTTTTGTTTAAAGCACTACACATACCCTCAGTACAACCAAGGAAGTCCAACCTCAGCGTTGAATTAAACTTAGATGTTGACATAACAATTAGTGTTACATTCACCACATAACTCATTTCACGTGGGAAGAAGTAGTCCCGTGGGGTAACACCATTCAGGGTAATCGTGAAGGTCTGCAATTGAAGAAGTTCATGCATTCGGTTTAGACATGACATAAAATCGCCTCCGGCAAAACTTGTCTCAGTGAACTTGAAACAAGGTGGCTCAAAACTGACATTCCTTCAGTGTGCATCAGATATTTACTCAGTTTGATCTACATTTTCTTCAATTCTAGACAACACATTGAATCAAAGCTGGATGAGTGTTTTGTATTAAATGTTCATTACCAAGCCAAGATATTAAGACTGCGGTTATTTTGCTGAGATCAGTCTGTTTTATAGGCATTATATTGAGCAATATTAAAAGGAGGCCATGATCTGTACAATGCGTCAAAGCGGGAGTGCATTTTCTTTAAACTGAACCTTCGATTCCTGAGGGAGAGAGAACTTACGTGGACTGTTTCTTGAATGACACCAGTCGAAGGTAAGTGGTGTACGAAGATCGTTTGAAGGTTGTATGTGCCATCTTGGTATTCAGCCCCTTGGAGCCTTACAGCTCTGATATGGACCTGCTGCTTGAACAACACAGTCACTTTGGCATCTGGCACGCCAGGCAGCCATGGAATGTCTTGCCCAATGTAGGTAGAAACATCAGGATCGCGCGGTGGCCGAGTCTCTCGTGAATTGTCCTTCTCTAAGTCTAGACCAAATGGACTCATTGGGTCTATGCAATAACCTAGTTCGAAAAAAGGTACAAAAAAGCTCCGTTAGAGTAGATCCAGAGAAACCTTTTCATTTGGCTCGAGTTTCCGAGTCTCATGTGGTTCTTCGGGGAAATGAATGCAAACTTGTGTGCGTGTAAAAATAGGTCGGGACCTCAATCTTGGTAAGGAGGGTTGCTAACTTTCAAAAAATTGTTTTTCTTTTCGATCGCATTTCGCCTGGAACAATGAGACAGCAATCGCTTAGCTTTAGCAAGTGGAAATTAAGAATTCAGATATGCCAATATTGTGTAATGAAGAAGCGAATAGCCATTAAAGCCTAGTCATACAAGGGCAAACCGGGAAAAGTCAGTTATCTGGGCCCTCTTACAGCCGAGGGGGCATATTCAGCTTTATGCAGACCTTTCTCGTCCAACAAGAGATTCGTTGAAAATTTTGGGTAAATTATTATCAATACAGTAATACGCACGCCAAGTACACCATACGTCATTGTGCATGCTTAGTGGAACAAATTGGCATTAGATATGGATCATCCATCCTATGTTATTAATATATATGGTTCTTTAAAGCAGGGATGAATCATTGCATCTCGTGTATGAAATTCAGTAACGATAGATTACAATTATATTCTGTGTACTAACAGGATATAGGCCGATGTTTGAAACCTGTGGTACAATTTAAACAAAATGGACAATTACATTCAGAGTGAACGGTCTTCCTGTTACAGCTTATGTATACGTTATTTATAAATCATTTAAATTGCACTGCTGAGGGTATAACACAACATGCCTCCACAATGCAATGCATGTAACAGCAAAATGTCTCCGATGAATGCCCATTTTGTTCAGCCACTTAGCCAAATTTTTGCTTGCCCTGTATACCTGCTGTTGTTGTTTCAGACGTGGTCGTGACGCATTCTTCTGGATCAGGACGACTTTCACAGTATACTCCTGTCGGGCTCTCAGTGGTCCCAGGGGGACAGGTCTTGCAAGTAATACAATAGCTGGGAACACTGCCAGGGCAGTTTGGCCTAATGAGAACACCATTGCAGTCGACTTGACAGACACACAAGGGGTCACAGTACTCTGAGAAAGAAAAGGTGTAGCTTTATAATGACACCCTACGATTCAAAAACGTATTACAATTGAGCCAAAAATTAGCCTACTAAATCAATTCAGAACGAGATTTTCTGTTGTCTAAGCTAAAGAATTTGGTCATGTAAAACGCTTCCTTTCCTAAATGTGTAAATCACAGACACAAATGAAATTTAAAAAGGCTTTACACTTCTTAAGATATCTCTGTTGCCGTGTACGCGAATTTTATACGAGAGCCATCGTTTGATATGTCCTCCAGATGCGGCTTTTTGCTGCTGTTGACCCCTTGCTTGAATAGAGTTCGTCACGTCTCAACCACATCCTCGAAATTCTAATGTCTGATGCATGTGAATTTGCCTGTGCCGGATCAAACAAAAGATTTGGACTCACCTTGTGTGGTGCTGGCAACAGAGGTAGTGGGGGCAAGTGTCGTTGATGGTGGTGTAACAGTCGTGCTTGGTGCTCGTGTTGTTGACAGTGGTGCAAAAGTCGTGCTTGGTACTCGTGTTGTTGACAATGGTGGAAAAGTCGTGCTTGGTGCTCGTGTTGTTGACGGTGGTGCAACAGTCGTACTTGGTGCTCGTGTTGTTGACGGTGCGAGAGTTGTGCTTGGTGCTCGTGTTGTTGACGGTGGTGCAACAGTCGTGCTTGGTGCTCGTGTTGTTGACGGTGGGGCAAAAGTCGTGCTTGGTACTTTTGTCGTTGAAGGTGCTCGTGTTGTCCCTGAAGAAGGAAAATCTTGTCATAATCAATTCATAAAAAGAAAAAACAACGAACTTGGTGTTTCTTTTCATTTTGCAGCTGATCCACACAGTTCTGAAATCCAAATGTCGTATAATATTTTTTTAATGGGTCCAAAAGTAGCTTTGATCTCATGTCGTGTATTTACTTCTAATTTCATGTCTACCATAGTTTGGTGTATCTCAGGGATGTTTCTTTTAAAACTTGTCTCGCAATACTCTCCCTACAGTAATTTAACTGTACACGAAGAATTACATCAGAGTCAGTAAACTGCAGTAAAATAAATACCTGAATGGCAAAGCATGATGTAGTAAACAGAGTGGTGTTACTACCTGTATTGCAGTACTCAACTAATAATGTAATATCGACCAATCATCTAATAAAACTCTACCAATAATGTGATAATGATCGATAATGTTATAAAAAATCAACTGAAAAAGAATGACTATTTAAATCTTTGGGGGCACTTAGCTTTTAATTGAGTTTTCACAGCCGACCCTACCTGTTTAGTGTTGTAATCGTCCTAAAGATTTCTTCAAGAACACACACCGTGCCAACTTTAATCTTGACATAGACTTCAGTACCAGAGGTCGTAGCAAGTCAATTTTTGCAAGTCCAAGTCACGTCAGAATTCAATTGTTGAAAGTCTAAGCGAAATTACATGTCATTTGGTCCAGTCACAAGTTAATTAAGTCACAAATTACGTGATCAGAATGTCAAGTCACGTCAAGTCCAGTCCCAAGTCAATTTTGTAAAACACAAGCGAGTCCCAAGGCTTTTTGTCCAAGTACAAGTCAATTTATGCGATGTGTGTTTTCATGCCACAGCCAAGTGATTTAGAAGTGGCCTTTGGCAGACAAGACCGAAGTGGAAGTAGCGAGCCTAAAAGGCCTAAGTACCCTGATGTCACAAATTTCCGTTCGTTTTTGTTTTCACCCTCGGTTTGAACCGGCCTTTACGCTTAGTATTTTAAGACGCAAGACATAACTTGATAGGCTTAAAATTCAAACTTTAATGGGTTCGATCATGGAGGTGATAGTTCTCTGACTTGCCGTTGCAACACGTTATAATGTATGGGTCCAAATCAAGTCACAAAGCATTTTTGCAAGTCCAAGTCAATTCACAAGTAAACAAATGGCAGTTGCAAGTCAAGTCACGAGTCACAAAATAGAGACTCCAGTTCGTTTCCAGTCCACGTCCAGTGAATCCCGTCTACTGTTTTGTTCAGTACTTATCTAAAGGTGTCCGTATTACTTCACAATGACGTTATGACATTATCTCGTTATTTTACTTCCTTATTGGTCTTTCACACTCAAAGCAAGTACATTCACAACCAGGGCTGTGGCATCGGCAAATCGAAGAGCGACAATGTAATGATGTGTTCTTTTGATACGTGAATAATCTGAAAGTGCACTCTTTACAGGTACATAAGCCATCCACTAAATTCAGATACTACAAATGACCTATCTGAACGGTACTTTCAGTTTTGCTGAAAGCAATTGTGTCAGGAGTTCTTTTTGCGCCTTCTTCACCCAACACGTCCACTTCCCAGTTTCTACAATACTTCACGGGGTAATTCATCTTTTGCTTTTCATTTTGTACTTGTTGAGGATATTTGTTTCCTTGGCGTAGACATCGGCCAAATACTTTTTCTCAAGCGAGGAAGGCAACGTAGCTATTCGTTTTTACTTTTCTGGACTTTGTTCTGTGGATTAAATGCACTTCTGATTTGATTTTATTTCTCTTCAGTAGGCACAAGTTTAAGTGTTTATGTTTACGTAACTTTCAATGACTATCCTCATGAGCTTTTTTAGCTCTTCGTGATAATTAACATCAACACAGGGAAGACATCCCTTAAAATCCATTCTCAATAAATGAGAAATAAATATTCCCGAATCCAATAAATATCTGTTCTTTCACCTACCCTTCTCAATTCATCAAACACCATCACCATGCTTTCCAAGATATATCTCTAAAATTTCCAGACGTTGTGTGTAGTTTTTTAATTCCAAAAGTAACGTGTACATACCTTTCTCAACGCATCCGAATACCTTGACGGTTTGTGAGCCTTGGTTGTAGAATATTATCTTGATGGAACGCACATTGGTTATCTCTGGCTCCACTGGTATATCAAGTCTTCCACCGGAGCTTACCAACATAGGCTGTCCAGCAAACAAATACGAATCCACCTCATCAGGGTTCGAACCAAACGTCACTCCCACTTTAACTACCAAGGGATTCCCCGAGCTGGTTGTAAACTCCAGCTGGTTTATCCGAGTAGGNAAGTTTGCAGATTTTTCTTAAACCTCTGTTGATTTGAGCACAATTTGTTCAGAGAGGTGTTTTACGTTTCTATGAAGGAACAGGCTGAACCATTTTGTTTTCAAGTAGATAAAAAGAAGATCTACTCTATGTATTCAACAGGTGCAAACGATGTTGGTGATATTTTCAGTAAGTAAAAACAACAGAAAAAAAATAAATAGCCACGGATATGTTGGGTATACGCTAAACATCTAAAATGCTGTGCTATCGAATTTCAAACAAGCGCCCCCTGTTGACATGTACTCCTGATGATATTTTTTGCTGCGGTTGACTCTGCTGCTTAAGTAAAGTTTGTCATGTCTCAGTCACACCCTCCGAATTTTAATTTCTGATACCTGTGAATTTGAGTGCACTGGGTCAAACAAAAGATTTCTTTTCACCTTCTGTGGTGCTTGCAACAGTGGTAGTAGGTGCAAGTGTCGTTGATGGTGGTGGAATAGTCGTGCTTCGTGCTCGAGTTGTTGAAGGTGGTGGAATAGTCGTGCTTGGTGCCCTTGTTGTTGACGGTGCGAGAGTCGTGCTTGGTGCTCGTGTTGTTGACAATGGTGGAAAAGTCGTTGACGGTGCTCGTGTTGTTGACAATGGTGGAAAAGTCGTACTTGGTGCTCGTGTTGTTGACGGTGATGCAAAAGTCGTGCTTGGTACTTTTGTCGTTGAAGGTGCTCGTGTTGTCCCTGACGAAGAAAAATCTTGTCATAATCCATTCATAAGAAGAAAAACAAGGCAGCTGATCCACACAGTTCTGAAATCCAAATGTCGATTAATATTTTTTTAACGGGTCCGAAAGTAGCTTTGATCTCATGTCGTGTATTTACTTCTTATTTCATGTCTACCATAGTTTAGTGTATCTCAGGGATAATTCTTTTAAAACTTGTCTCGCAATACTCTCCCTGCAGTAATTTAACTGTACACGAAGAAATAAATCAGAGTCAATAAACTGCAGTAAAATGAATACTTCAATGGCAAAGCATAATGTAGTAAACAGAGTGGTGTTACTACCTGTATTGCAGTACTCAACTAATTATGAGTGACGTTGTCACAATAACGCCACGGGTTGTTTTTGTCCATTTCGATCAAGGCTCCAAGTATTTAGTCCAAGTGTTCTTCTTTTTTAAAGAAGACAAACAAAGTTGTGCCAAGACTGAATAAATATGCATTCAACTACGTAGAATTCGCAAGAACCCCCCTCCAAAAAAACCCGAAGCCTCCCAAAACATTAAGAAGACAAATCTAGTTTGATTTTGTCATTACTGGCCTCTTTGTTCTTGTGATATCGGTCAGCCTTTGGTTATTACACCATCCACCATTTTTAATACATTATTGGTCGTTGGGTTTATTACTTTAGGCGTCGATTTTTACTACATTGTCGGTTGGAACTTTTCTTGGTCGATTTTAGTACATTATAGATCGGTATTATCGGACAATTACTATGTTGTCGGATGCAACAAATGTGCCGTTCGTGTGAGTTACACTAAGCAGATTGAACCTGTCACAAAGAATGCTTCCTAAGATTACTGGGTAAAGCTGAGTGCAGTGGAGTATCTTCTGAAGGGTACTATTCGTGTGAAGTTTGAGCAGAGAAACGGTGACACATAGGCAGATATTATTGATAACCCGTCAGGGACGGTCCGCTCAACTTCTAATAGTAAAAGTAACGTGTACCTTCCAGGTTTACCCTTGTATTAAGACAAGAAGTATGTACGCCTAGCTCATTAATAAAAGTTATACGCTCAAAACATTCTATATTAGAGGATCCTGAGAGCCAAGGAACTGGGGAATTGAAGAAATATGACACTGAACCTCTGGGCCGGACTCATAGCTTCCAATTCTGAGCAATTTGGATGCAATCGGGTCTGAAAGTGGCACTGTTTGTGCCATTTTGCAGAGAGATACATTTTCAAACCGGCTACTTTCCCGGGCAGTGAAATTTCTTTCATTTTAGGGGTGGTCTGCTTTGGGAGAGAATTTCTCAAAAATTCATTGGTCGACCCACTAAGCGTTCAAAGGAAAACGAAGAGGACATGCGGAACATCATTTTTTTGTGCAGCTGGAACACCTGTGACGGTTGTATTTTTTTAATATTTGTGAAGTATGGAGATTTAACACAGCTGTGTATGGGAATTTATTTGTAAGGGTGCACCCCTTCCCTTCTCAACGCTTCACAATTTTGTGCAAGCAAATTTTACAAGACCGCCCTCTGTTGACTTGTATTTCTGAGGTTACTTTTTGCTGCTGTTGGCCCCGCTGAATGAGTAAAGCTCACACCCTCCAAATTCTAATCTTTGATGCCTGTGAGTTTGCTTCAGCTGGGTCGTATAATAGGTTAGGACTCACCGTGTGTAGTGCTGCTAATAGTGGTAGTTGGTGGCTGTGTTGTTGATGGTGGCACTGAAGTCGTGCTGGGTGGACGCGTTGTCTCTGTTGTTGGTGTTGAAATGCATGTTCCTCGAGGTGGGGGACGGGCGCAATAGCCACCTACTCTATGCGTACCCTCGAGGCAGAAGCAACCTTGACAGTTATCTGGAATATCTGGCGGGCAGTTAGGATCTATGATGACGTTGTAGCAATTCACGTCACATTCACACTTCGGACCACAAACAGGCCCTGTGGAGAAAAACAGTCGTCAAAATTATTCGCTGAAAAAAATAAAAGTGACGAAAGGAATTTTTTTCCCACTGTTCCGCACACTTCAGTGGCACCCCATATCTTTTAACATGAAAAACAGAGTGTATTATTTCAAGTGCAAAAACCGACCTCGAAATTATTTCACAAACTAGCTGTAATGAAACAGTAATTTTCTCATGTTACTTGGCAAGAAAAGGTCGAAGAGTTTGTATATCGTTTTATACCCAACATGTCTGAAGTACCCTAGAGACAGCTCATCCAAAAACTGTTTTATCACTCTATTCTTGCCACACCACCCTACAGAACGAACAAGATTGGTAATCGTTCAGATCCGCCGTTGAAGCATTTACTCACTCGTCACTGTTGTAATTTCAGGGCTTGTTGTTGGAACTGTTGCAGTAGAAACAGTCGTTGAAACTGAAACAAAGAATACAGGTAAATTATAACGTCAATATAAAAGCTTAGTTCATAAATACCCTTTACCATCCAGTTTCCCTATTCCACAACGTGAAACTTGACCATGTATTAACATTTGCCCCCTGAGAAGTGATTATGTCCACTGCTTAAATCCCGCACTGGTGCCTGGATACGCGACAATTTAGTCGATTCTGATTGGTTTAAAGTCTGGCTCAGGAGAATGGACGCGACTAATACCCGGGCCGCAGGCGAGTCCTGATAATAGAATTAAAACTTCCAGCAGCAGAATTAGGTCAATCGTAAGACACGCTGTATTCACAGAAATGGGTGAAAAGTGGGACAGATGTATAACGTCTCTTTTCAGTTCTTTCGACAGACTTTGACAAGCGAAACATTTACCTCAAACATTCTCCAAAAACAATTGTCCAGATACTTTTTTTGAGACACAGTCTATTTGTCATTTTGTATAAGTGAAGGTATTGTGCACATACCCTTTTCAGTGCATCCGAACACCTTGACAGTTTGCGAGTCTGAGTTG
>NW_019091606.1:315878-339383 GCF_001949145.1 Acanthaster planci | reverse complement strand
TTCGGAGAACGCTATAATCAACTTAGGACCAAATTCTCCAGTAGATGTAAAAGGCTCATCGGGTGGAAGTATATCCGAAGGGTTGTTGGAGTCAAACCGAGAAACAGTCAAGTCAGAAATACTGTCCATGTCATCGTAGCAGTACACTGTGATGATGAAAATATACAATTAAAAATCACACTCTTTATAGGAACCTCTTCATTTGAAACATTACATCATCTTTCCTTGATAAGTTTGCAGATTTTTCTTAAACCTCTGTTGATTTGAGCACAATTTGTTCAGAGAGGTATTTTACGTTTCTATGTGGAAACAGGCTGAACCATTTTTGTTTTCAAATAGATAAAAAGAGGATCTAGCCTATATGTTCAACAGGTGCAAACGATGTTGGTGATGTTTTCAGTAAGTAAAAACAACAGAAAAAACCAAATAGCCACGGATTATGTTAGGTATACGTTAAACATCCAAAATGCTGTGCTATCGAATTTCAAACAAGCGCCCCCTGTTGACATGTACTCCTGATGATGCTTTTTGCTGCGGTTGACTCTGTTGTATTATGTAAAGCTTGTCATGTCTCAGTCACACCCTCCAAATTTTAATTTCTGACACCTGTGAATTTGAGTGCACAGGGTCAAACAAGAGATTTGTTTTCACCTTCGGTGGTGCTTGCAACAGTGGTAGTAGGTGCAAGTGTCGTTGATAGTGGTGGAATAGTCGTGCTTGGTGCTCGAGTTGTCGACAATGGTGGAATAGTGGTGCTAGGTGCTCGTGTTGTTGACGGTGCGAGAGTTGTGCTTGGTGCTCGTGTTGTTGACGGCGGTGGAATGGTTGTACTTGGTGCTCGTGTTGTTGATGGTGGTGCAACAGTCGTACTTGGTGCTCGTGTTGTTGAAGGTGGTGCAACAGTCGTGCTTGGTGCTCGTGTTGTTGACGGTGGGGCAAAAGTCGTGCTTGGTACTTTTGTTGTTGAAGGTGCTCGTGTTGTCCCTGAAGAAGAAAATTTTGTCATAATCAAAAAGAAAAACAACGAACTTGGTGTTTCTCTTCATTTTGCAACTGATCCACACAGTTCTGAAATCCAAATGTCGAATAATATTTTTTTAAAAATAGGTCTGCAAGTAGCTTTGATCTCATGTCGTGTATTTTACTTCTTATTTCACGTCTACCACAGTTTAGTGTATCTCAGGAATGTTTCTTCCAAAACTTGTCTCGCAACACTCTCCCTACAGTAATTTAAACTGTACACGAAGAAATAAATCAGGGTCAGTAAACTGCAGTAAAATAAATACTTCAATGGCAAAGCATGATGTAGTAAACAGAGTGGTGTTACTACCTGTATTGCCGTACTCAACTAATAATGTAATATCGAGCAATCATCTCAAAAACTCTACCAATAATTTAATAATGATCAATTATGTTATAAAAATCAACTGAAAAAGAATGAATATTTAAATGGGGGGGCACTTAGCTTTTAATTGAGTTTTCACAGCTGACCCTACCTGTTTAGTGTTGTAACCGTCCTGGCATAGACTTTAATGCCAGAAGTGGTAGCAAAACAATTTTTGCAAGTCCAAGTCAAGTCGGAATTCAATTGTTGAAAGTCTAAGCAAAATCACATGTCATTGGGTCCAGTCACAAGTTAATTAAGTCACAAATTGCGTGACCAGAATGTCAAGTCACGTCAAGTCGAGTCACAAGTCAATTTGGTCGAAACACAAGCGAGTCCCAGGTCTTTTTGTCCAAGAACGAGTCAAGTTGCACGATGAGTGGATTAATGCCACAGCTAAATGATTTAGACGTGGCCTTTGGCAGACAAAATTGAATTGGAAGTAGCGAGCCTAAAAGGCCTATGTGCCCTCACGTCACAAATTCACGTTCGTTTTTGCTTCCGCCCGGAGTATGAACCAGCCTTTAAGCTGATTATTTTAAGAACGCAAGGCATTAGTTGATAGGCCTAATTTCATCAAATTTGTATGGGTTCGATCATGGAGGTAGTAGTCCTCTGACTTGCCTGGTTAACAAGTCGTAATGAGCAAGTCCGAGTAAGGTCACAAGCAGTGGAGGTGCCAGACCTCGGTGGCTGCCGGTGCAAGTGTGGGGCAAGGCAAAATCGCTTGGGTGCAAACGATCCTTCATTTTTCGTGGTTTATGATGTGGAGTCTTAAAAGGAAAAGGTTTATTGCCCCGTCGTAATAGTGACAAAGGTTTTGTAGGTGCAAAAGTGGGTGCAAACGGCTTTACAGTGGGAGCATTTGCACCCACATGACACCGAGTTGCGTCGCCACTGATCAGAAATAAGAAAAAAAGATAGAAGTGAAGTCTCGAATCACAAAATAGCGACTCCAGTCCAAGTCAAGTGACTCCAGTCCACAAGTGCAACCGTTGGCTAAGTGCTTATCCCAAGGTGCACGTATTACTTTAATCGTCGCGCTGACATTAGCACGTTTAATACCTTTTATTTAATTCCTTATTTGTTTTTCACACTGAAAGCAAGTACATTCCAGCAGTGGATGTATATTTAGCAAAACTAGAAGTAACGATATAATAATGAAAAATCTGAAAGTGCACTCTTTACGTGCGTGTACCTAGAATGTTCCACAGCCATTCAGATTGAAACCATGTGCATTTTAGGCAGGAATGTGTACGTCATGAAAGTACAAACCTTACGTTAAAACGATTCTGTGTCACATGACACACCCTTAGGTAATCCAGCGGTACACAAAAGAAAGTTTTGAAATTTCTTCTTGTAAGTTATCCCTTAGTGGTCCATTCCCTTTATTTTGCCTGCGCACGACCAACTTTCCTACTAAATGCTTTTAAAGGGCATTCCAATAAATAGACACCCATACTTGTACATACCCTCCATCTAATCGGTACCCGCGATGCATCAGGCGCAATTGTTGTATGGACGTGCCCTTCCTTGTGCACACATTTTGGTAACAAGGCTTTTAAACACGACAGAAAAAAAATTGCTAGGTTCTTGTTGGTAATTGAAAATTTGTGACGTCGTCACAATAGCGCCAAAGTTGTTTTTGCCCATTTCGATCAAGGCTCCAAGTATTTAGTCCAAGTTTTCTTCTTTTTTAAAGAAAACAAACAAAGTTGTGCCAAGACTGAAAAAAATATGCATTCAACTACGTAGAATTCGCAACCCCCCCCCAAAAAAAGACAAATCTAGTTAGATTTTGTCATTACTGGTCTCTTTGTTCCTGTGATATCGGTCAGCCTTTGGTTATTACACCATCTACCATTTTCATTACATTATTGGTCGTAGGGGTTATTACTTTAGGCGTCGATTTTTACTACATTATCAGCTGGAACTTTTCTTGGTCGATTTTAATACATTATAGATCGGTATTATCGGACAATTACTGTGTTGTCGGATGCAACAAATGTGCCGTTCGTGTGAGTTACACTAAGCAGATTGAACCTGTCACAAAGAATGCTTCCTAAGATTACTGGGTAAAGCTGAGTGCAGTGGAGTATCTTCTGGAGGGCACTATTCGTGTGACGTTTGAGCAGATTTAAGGTGACACATAGGCAGATATTATTAATAACCCGTCTGGGACGGTCCACTCAACTTCTAATAGTAAAAGTAACGTGTACCTTCCGGGTTCACCCTTGTATTAAGACCAGAAGTATGTCCGCCTAGCTCATTAATAAAAGTTATACGCTCAAAACATTCTATATTAGAGGATCCTGAGAGCCAAGGAACTGGGGAATCAAAGAAATATGACACTGAACCTCTGGGCCGGACCCATGGCTTCCAATTCTGAGCAATTTGGATGCAATCGGGTCTGAAAGTGGCACTGTTTGTGCCATTTTGGAGAGAGATGCATTTTCAAAATGGCTACTTTCCCGGGCAGTGAAATTTCTTGCATTTAGGCGTGGTCTGCTTTGGGAGAGAATTTCTCAAAAAATTATTCGTCGACCCACTAAGCATTCAAGGAAAACGAAGAGGACATTTAACACTGCTGTCTATGGGAATTTATTTGTAAGGGTGCACCCTTCCCTTCTCAACACTTCACAATTTTGTGCAAGCAAACTTTTAACAAGACCGCCCTCTGTTGACTTGTATTTCTGAGGTTACTTTTTGCTGCTGTTGACCTTGCTGAATGAGTAAAGCTCACACCCTCCAAATTCTAATCTTTGATGCCTGTGAGTTTGCTTCAGCTGGGTCGTATAATAGGTTAGGACTCACCGTGTGTAGTGCTGCTAATAGTGGTAGTTGGTGGCTGTGTTGTTGATGGCGGTACTGAAGTCGTGCTGGGTGGACGCGTTGTCTCTGTTGTTGGTGTTGAAATGCATGTTCCTCGAGGTGGGGGACGGGCGCAGTAGCCACCTACTCTATGCGTACCCTCGAGGCAGAAGCAACCTTGACAGTTATCTGGAATATCTGGCGGGCAGTTAGGATCTATGATGACGTTGTAGCAATTCACGTCACACTCACACTTCGGACCACAGACAGGCCCTGTGGAGAAAAACAGTCGTCAAAATTATTCGCTGAAAAGAATAAAGTGACGAAAGGAATATCTTTCCCACTGTTCCGCACACTTCAGTGGCACCCCATATCTTTTAACATGAAAAACAGAGTGTATTATTTCAAGTGCAAAAACCGACCTCGAAATTACTTCACAAACTAGCTGTAATGAAACAGTAATTTTCTCATGTTACTTGGCAAGAAAAGGTCGGAGAGTTTGTCTATCGTTTTATACCCAATATGTCTGAAGTACCCTAGAGACATCTCATCCGAAAACTGTTTTATCACTCTATTCTGCGCACACCACCCTACAGAACGAACAAGATTGGTAATCGTTCAGATCCGCCGTTGAAGCATTTACTCACTCGTCACTGTTGTAATTTCAGGGCTTGTTGTTGGAACTGTTGCAGTAGAAACAGTCGTTGAAACTGAAACAAAGAATACAGGTAAATTATAACGTCAATATAAAAGCTTAGTTCATAAATACCCTTTACAGTACAGTTTCCCTATTCCACAACGTGAAACTTGACCATGTATTAACATTTGCCCCCTGAGAAGTGATTATGTCCACTGCTTAAATCCCGCACTGGTGCCTGGATACGCGACAATTTAGTCGATTCTGATTGGTTTAAAGTCTGGCTCAGGAGACTGGACGCGACTAATGCCCGGGCCGCAGGCGAGTCCTGATAATAGAATTAAAGCTTCAAGCAGCAGAATTAGGTGAAATGGTAAGACACGCTGTATTCACAGAAATGGGTGAAAAGTGGGACAGATGTATAACGTCTCTTTTCAGTTCTTTCGACAGACTTTGACGAGCGAAACATTTACCTCAAACATTCTCCAAAAACAGTTCTCCAGATACTTTTTTGAGACAAAGGGTTTATTCGTTATTTTCTGTAAGTGAAGGTTACGTGCACATACCCTTTTCAGCGCATCCGAACACCTTGACAGTTTGCGAGTCTGAGTTCNTGGAATATTATCTTGATGGAACGCACATTGGTCACCTCTGGCTCCACTGGTATATCAAGTCTTTCCCCGGAATTCACCAATTTAGGCCGTCCAGCAAACAAATACAAATCCACCTCATCGGGGTTCGAACCAAACGTCACTCCCACTTTAACTAGCAAGGGATTCCCCGAGCTGGTTGTAAACTCCAGCTGGTTTATCCGAGTAGGTTCGGAGAACGCTATAATCAACTTAGGACCAAATTCTCCAGTAGATGTAAAAGGCTCATCGGGTGGAAGTATATCCGAAGGGTTGTTGGAGTCAAACCGAGAAACAGTCAAATCAGAAATACTGTCCATGTCATCGTAGCAGTACACTGAAGCATTGAAATATAAAAGGATTTACGGCATGCATTTATATTAATACAATAATACTTCATATGGGTTTCGAGTTGGTTGCTCCAAATTACATCCGATTGTTTGGTATTAATTACTTTATGTTTGCTTTTTTTCCAACCTTTTTAAGATCCTCTACTTGTTCGCAGAGTGTTACTGAAAATTAGGCAGGAGAAACAATGGAGCCCACTGGCGGGGAAAATTTGCTGGGAAAATATAACGCTACTTTACCCGGGGTTACGGTTGTTACAACTTCTGTAGTGACTGTAGTTACTTCGCCTTCAGTTGTGGAAATAGCTGTGGTCCTCGTAGCTGTGAAATGATTTACGATGAAATTATCGGTAATGATATCTTGCTGAAAGTTTGTTTGTTTTTTTTGTCTTTTTCTAATTTTCGATTAGGAGTGTGTAAATGATCAAGATTAAATATCAAGTAATGCGTTCATCTTACATCTCAAAAATGGTGTCAGCAAATACTGTCCATTCAAAAACTGTATGGTATTTAAATATGAAGAGCACATTCTTTGCTTAATAGCGATGTTTTAGCTAATGTTTTCTGATATCCAGACGTATACCCTGTAAGCATGAACATTTCTAAATTTTGCGCAGTTCTAACTTAATCACAAGACCAATTTGGAATATTTTATAAATTTAGGGGCCGACGTGTGACTTTTTTCGAAGACAGAGCTATCCAGACGATAGCCGATGTACACTCCTTTCTCCGGCCTCTGAACTGCGTGTGACAGCGTACATTTGAAGATGTTGAAGAGGACCGGAGACAGGACAAAGCCCTGCTTCACGCCGTTGATAATCTTGAAAGCTTTTATCTCATCTCTTCCAGAGAGTACATATTCGGTCATGTCATCTGGAAGGAGCTGAATCATCTTCACAAACATTTGTGGGGAACAGATGCGCTGTCCAAAGTGTTTTCCTATTGACCGTGTCAAAAGCCTAGGTGGGGTCGATGAAGACTGTTTAGAAAGGCATTTTTGTGCTAGATGCATTTTGTTTGGAACCGTCTCACGGTCAAAATCATGTCCACACCGGCTGTGTTGTAGGAGGCTCTGATTGTCTTGGGCCGGTTTATGTTCGGCGGGGGGGATGCGTAATGTCATGACAGCCCTGACCAGTCTATGGTCGGTCCAGCACTCAGCACCTCTAATGGCACGAGTCACCCGAACATCTTTGACGTCTTGTTGGCGTACAGTGATAAAGTCTATCATGTGCCAGTGTGTCGACCTAGGGTGCATCCGGGTTGTCTTGTAGTTGTCTGCCATCCTAAACAAGGTGTTGGCGATACAGAGTCTGTGTTCCGCGCATTTACTGGGAATGCGCAGGCCATTGGCACTAAGCTTTCCAACTCATCTCCCGAGCACTCCGTTCAAGCTGTCATGGCCTCTCCCTACTCGAGCGTTGAAATCGCTGAGGATGACAAGCTTTTCATTTGAAGGAGTTGTTTTGATGATTCATCTGGGCTTGTGAGCGTAGGTGCGTAAGCACTTACGATGGTGAGGTATCTGGTCTTGCTCAGGTGGACCCTTACATTCACGAAGCGTTCACTAATCCCAACGGGGAGTGCATAAATGCTTTTGAGCAGTGATGTCCTGATGGGCAAACCCTACGTCGTGTTTCCTGTCTTCAGCTTGAGCAATTCCTTTCCAGAAGAACGTGTCACCTCCACCTTCTTCTTGGAGTGAGCCTCAATTAGCGACCCGTGTATGTTTCCACGCGGTAACGCTGAAGTTCCCTGGTTACGAAGGCGTTCGGGTCTGGTGGTGTTGTCCCACTCTAGTAATGTCCAAACATTCTAAGATCTCAGGAGTTGTTGGGTTTTTTTCTGTTTTGGGGCTTTGCTTTTGCTTATTCGGCTGCTAGTGGATGACTTGAAGGGCAAGCATTTCTTTGAGGCACCTTTTTTGGATGGTGTCCTAAAGAGGCTGACAGACTGTCCTGTTGCCCTAGGTTCATGAGGCAGAACGACCACTGGCCCAACAGCCGCCTATTTGCAGGCTTGTGACTACAACTTCCAGTTGTCACCGCCACCTGTTGCTTCGCCACGTGCCCATCGCCACAGGTCTTGTAAAAGTGTGACAGATCGGTCATGAATTGATGGATTTCCATGACAGACCTGTGCAGAAAAATTTCACAGTAGGAGAATCGCTTCACTGGGGTTATTCCACTGATCCAATATCACTGGAAACCGTTACAGCCGAAGACTTCCAGGCTGCAGTAGATGGCCAGAACTTCACGTCCATGCCATGATGCGCTCCACAGCACTTGCTGGTACCGCCTTCACAGCCATTTGATCAAATAAGGATCTCCTCCACCCGTTCCACCGACAGACAGACTTCACTGTAGTAGGGCTGACAAACCCAGAAACTTATCGAGGGTTTCACAACTATAGGCTCCCCTCACCTGGTTTAGCCGGCCCGCCACGCCGTTTCTTCCAGGGTGTGGCCGGACATGGCAGGCTCGCGTACTAAAGGCACTACCTAACCCTGACACCCCACTACCTAACCCTGACACTCCATACACTCCATTACTTAAACTATTGTCACTCTGGGGCAGGTGTACTTTGCATCGATTAATCTCTCTTCATAATTAATGAATGTGTTTTGAACTTGCAAATCATACGCTAGATGTATCAGGAACCCAAGTGATGTTAAAAAAGGAGATTTCAACGGAGATGCTGACGGTGCTATGTAATGAAACATGCTGGGGATGGAGAGTAACCCTGTTTTGATAAATTCCATTTTATTTGCACTTTTTTGGGGGGGCACAAGTTATATATGGAAAGATTTTGAAATTGACAACATATTCTAAGCTTCAACATAGCAATGTTTGTACTTGTGGTTGTAGGTACTGCGGTAGTCGCCCGGCAACCTGGAGAGGTAGTGTCGGGGTAGCACGTGATATTGTTGAACTTGCATCTGCATTTTTCACAATCATTACTGCTGTTCCATTCCTCTTCAGGCTGTCTCAGAGAAAAAAGACAATTGGAAAGTGATCTTCGTTATATGATATTTTTTTCAACACAATTACAGCTTATAATTCGGCTACACACCTTGTCACAAGGAGGAAATATGTGAGCATGTTATCCCAATATTAAAGACTTCCTGTTCATAAGAGTTTCGAATTTTAAATCGCACATCTTGTGTACAATATTTTAGGGGGAATACGAGCAGGTTATCGGTGTGAGGTCAAGGACACACACTCTGAGCTTGACAATCTTTGGTGTAGTTTGTGTGCAGTAGCCGTTTAGCAAAACTACTG
The DNA here is from genome assembly GCF_001949145.1 of Acanthaster planci. Next base: position 330,294 of record NW_019091606.1, on the reverse strand, counting down.
TAAATAATAGGGAAATTGATCATTCACAACAAGTGGTCCCCGTCTGTGGAATAGGCTACCAGCAGCAATTTCATATCAATTGCTTTAAAATTTTAAACTTAAAAACAAATTAAAAACTCATTTTTTACACATTCATTTCTACAAACTTATTGATGGTTTTATTTTTTCTGGGCTAACTTGTGAATTTTTCATTGTACAACGCCTTCTGATGTCTGTGACTTGGCACGAATTTTTAAATAATGTTATTATTTATAATATTATTATCTGCTTCGGGCCTGATATGTAAGGTTTTTAATAGATCTATAAAGGAACAAAATGGTTTTAAAAAGAAAATTGTCTGTTCTGGGTGTGTTTTTACGTGTATTTCTATGCGGGAGAGGCACGTATGCTTACGCGCACACAGTTGAGAAAGTACAACGATAGCCGTCCTTTCGAGAAAACGATAAACCAGTCATCGACCATCTTTTGTGCCTTTCAGGACAATATTTTTGTATGTGTTCAAAGGGCAGTCATGTTCATGTTTCTTCAAAAACAAACGCAAAATGCCCTTGGCATTATTAATTTAGGCCTTATTTAAAATGTTTTGCTTACGGGAGCATTTCAAAATGGTTAGATACAATGTAAAGAATATCGAAAAAAACAAAATTTCATTTTGACATCCCTGTCCCATCGTGAAAACATTGACGAATTGGAGGGTAGGAATATTTAGATATATATTTTAAAGAAATTTCAGTATCCTTGAAAAAAGACGGACAGAAACCGTAGCACTTAGCTAAACCCTCCATAGGGCCTGCGTCGACCTTTAATTTTTTTTTCCTTCACTTGATATGCCTATAATTACATAAACCACATGTTTATTTAATTTATTCTGTTGTATTGTATTGGAATCTTCCAGCATTATGGAAATCAATGTTGACTGACTGACCGACTGACCTACTGACCAACCAGCCAACTGACTGAGCTCAATTTGCAGGCACGAAGCTTGCGATTTTCCGCTTGCATTTCACGGGGATCACAAGCAGTAGAGAAAATCAAGGATTACGCGAAGTTAAGAGCCTTGCCGTGAAATACTTTTTAAATTATCGCAATAGACTCTGTGCACGAGTTGGATGTTAACAATGAAAATACAAAAGATGTTAGATGAAGATTATTTGCCTCGAGTTATGTTATGCTAAGTCCCCTCCGAAAATTGCCATGACTTCGCCTACGGCCATACATTGTGGCGTACGCGTACTAATGCCAAAGCTGTAACCAGAAATTTAATATCAAAGAGGGGTAACTGCGCAAATAAGCAGAGACGCTTTGGGCTTGAGTGCGTCCACGGCAAAGGCTCAAGGGAAAACAAATTAGCAGTAGCGTTATACCTGAGCACACCAGTGCGCAAACGCACCGAGAGCAGCCCAGCTTTTATGGTTGTCATGGGTGTTATCTTAATTTATCCAATACTGTGACAACACCTCTAAGGTTCTGTGGCGTCTCTTAATCAACGCTTGGCAATTTGTCTCTGATGTCTTAAGCAGTACGAAACTTGGCAAAGCATATGTTTGATTATAGGAGGGAATTCAAGGCACTTTAACAGCAGAATACGTTTGGATCATCTCGACCTCTTACATTTTAACTCCATGACCCCATTGCTCTCAAATAAAAGAAAAAACTGACGTCGCATTACATTGACGTCCAATGTCAAATTGAGCAAAACCAAAACATATACATGCAATATCTGAGGTGATAAACAAACAAACTGTCCAAATAAAAAATATAAATAAAACTGAACACTTCAGAAACTCAAAGTTCCTCACCTCCCTCAGTTCACCGCTTTCATCCAGACATTTGCATTCCTTTGGCGGGACGCATGTAGTACCATTATACACCAATCCAGGACGGCACTCACAGCACGTTTGGGCGACACTGAAGGGATCATCGACGTAATGAAGCTTGTAGCACTTTCCATCTATGCACGCGCGCTCTCGGCAGTCAAGGGAGCAATTAGCTTTTGCTAGTCCAGGAGGGCAATCTGCCATTACATAAATATTTGGCAATCAGTGCTAGACCTTTCTGAGCCATCAACTAAGTTTGCAAGATTAGATTTTAAAATCGCATCTGTGATACTGTTTGCAAAAATGGCCTCTTCTCGTCAATATTACGTTTGTGTGTTCGTGCTTTGATTAATATATTAGTACATTTCATCGATAATTACGCTGCAAACAGATGTATTTCTAACGTAGGGGAATACTTTTAAAGATATTGTCTAATTTAATTAAGGATAGATTAATTATTCATGATTTGAAAGAAGAAACTCGATGCTACAAAATATTAAAGTGACGGAACAAGGAATGACAGTGTAAAGAAATACGTTTTGCGGCGCTACACTCAAAAGCCCAAATCTGATATTTCAAATCAACAAATAAAGTATCTGATCCTTGTGTGCAATACCCTTGCGAAATTTTAGGCTCTAGGCTATTATCTGTTATCAAATGAAATGAGTTTCTTACTTAAACTGGGTGGCGGCGGCGTTGCTCCTAAAGGTAAAAAAAATACAATATTAATCAATTTCGCACATCATCCAGACCTATTCCCAAGTCGAAAGGGAATAGGGAGGGGTCTAAGTCCTCAAAAGAGACGTGAACAAACGGTTTTGAGCAAAACACTGTTCATCATGTAGAATGGGAAGGTCCAGGTCATTTTTTTTATTGGATTGCTGAATTTAAAAGGACCTATGAAACAGACGGCATCAGCAAAGCTTGATTAAGTGCGGGGCAAATTTTGGCTGTGCATTCAACTATAAACTGACTTGTAAGCCAGTGGACTATTGTGAGGTGAGAAAGGGGAGTCTGTACACTTTAAACATCTACGCCTTCAAAGTTACATCAAAACCGGCTTGTTGCCTTCTCACTAACGCGCAGAATATCTGCTTGATCAAAAGCTACATGCAGAAAAGATGCAGTAGCCTCCCCCGCAAAAGTGGTTGAGAAATCCACTGCTTTGATTTATGTAGTAATTGTAATCAGAATTTTAAAATTTCTCCTATTCATAAAGGATGGAGAAATCCCTCGGGCAATGTGTGTAAATGACTTCCAGCATAATAACTTGCTACTGTTAGAAGACTAGTGCGCAAAGTATGATGAGCCAGAATTTGTCAACCGTCAGTAAAATCTATTGAAACGTCTTTCTCTCCTCATTATTAGAATCTCATTAATCTAAATTTTGCAAAGGAACAGAAAGCTTGTGGCGCTAGAGAGACATTAAAATGTCTCTTTCGATCCCAATGTCTTCTGCTGAAGGTAATGGTTCCAATTATAAAATGCCTTCTTGATACCGTGTTTTTACAGTATTTCTTCAAGCAAAATCTTTCACTAGTGAACTTACTGCGTGTTGTAGAGGAAATCTCTGTCGTGGTAGAAGGGGGAGGTGTGGTGGTTGCTGTATTGAGATAAACATTCATTAGCATGAGGAAAGCACTTTTCAATGTAAACGTAATCCAAAAATTTGCAACCGTGAAAACGACGCCACTTTGCGATTCACTTCATGGCCCTACGAAGTACAATATTTTGCACCACAAAGTAAACACGTTTAACGTACACAGCACGGGTCGATTCCAATAGAAACCTATGTTTCAGGACCATGTTCAAATTGAGCCCGTTACAATATCCAATACTGAGCCCCCCTATGTCTGATTTTAAAAAATGTTTTCTACACGATCTAAGGCCGTTGATGCATAGTCGAAGAACTTTCTTTTGAACGACTAGAACGTAAGTGAAGGGGGTGAAGGAGGTCATTGTTGTTGAAAGATACATTTTAGAACAACCAAACTAAAACTTTCCGTGGTAAATGTGATTTTGTCTGTCTGCTGTGAATCAATGGCCTTAATTCAGATACAATGAACATACCACAATTCTCTTCGTCACTTCCATCGGGGCAGTCCTCTTTCCCATCACACACCCACACAATAGGGACACAGTAGCTGGAGTTACACATATGTTCCCCCGGACAAATATCTGGGACACACTTTGGACAGCAATCGCCCTCATCGTGGACTATCTTGTATCCCTACAGGTACAAAATGGAAAAAAAAACGTGTGGTGAAAACTGTCAGTTTGGAGGTAATTTGCAATGAACAAATAATAAATAAGATAACAATTGCTATTGACAATATAACCTTGCTCCACCGAGCAGCGTAGCAAGTGGTAATAAGCCCACAGTGTGGACTTTTGCAGATATAGAAAAACCATCGATGCACGGGAGACACAGAACCGACAAACAACTCTAGGGGCTGAGATTCGAATAAATGAAAGAGGCCTGCGCTTTATGCAGAAGTAGCCAACCCATCCACCAACTGTGTGTCATGGAGTGCACTTCGAAATCCAGACACTACAAGTATACGTGAGCGTTGTTTTTTGTCGACACCCGTCCGCATCTTTTGAGTAAAATGTACCGTATAAGGGTGGCTGCATTTTGGCACTTCAGAATCAAAATATCCTAATTATTGTTGACCTATTTCTGGGACCTGTCCTTGCAATCTGTTTTGAACGGCCAACCTGAACTAGCCAGCATCCTGTTACACGCAACAGAAAATAATTCCTGAGAAATGTACGCACCTCTGGGCAGACAAGTTCTCCGCAATCGATTTGAATACACTTGAGATACAGCTCATTCGGCCTCTGCTTACACGAGCATTGGTTGCATTCGTCATGCCAAGTTTCGTTCACCTTTGGATGGAAAGCGATGGAGAGGGTTTGTCTTTGTATCCAACTTATGTGCAGCGAATTGTACATATAACGAAAAATCTGTCCTTTATTTTGTTTTCTACATACTATAACCACGAGTGAAACACAGGTACAAAGTTGATACAAATGTAGAACTATGTGCAGTGCAATAGGACGGTTTCAGAAAATTAAACCAGTAGCAACTAAAGAGGTGGCACAACGGAACACCAAAAATGCCCCTGGAGAGAAAAGAGCTGGCTTGTATATAATACACATGTTCATTCTTTTTTTTTTTTTATTGAGACTCATTCCGCACTCATTCCGAGTCAAATGCCGTGTATGTCAGACAAGAATAAACAGCGTGGAAAACAATACTTGAAGTGGTATTGATTACCTTATGGCAGCTCCCGTCCAATTCATAATAACACCCGATACACTCTAAACAGGGAAAAAGATCACACTGATAGGCTTGCAATATTTCAAATGAAGTTTTCAAAGAGAATGCTATCACAACCGATCTATCTGAGGATAAATCAATAATGCAACTCAAAGGTTGGATATAAAAGATTTTCATTATAACATCAGTCTGAACTATTGGCGCTGCGTTTCTCATACCAGCTATAGAATGTGTGGTATTTTAATCTGTACATGAATGCGAAAATACCCGTGAAAGAATTAGTGCTTGCTAAATTAGTCAGTAATGTGCTCTCCGATTTAAATGCTGGAAAACGTAACGACATTGCATTCCTCCTGTTTTGTATAAAATCCTTTTGAGCATTTTACAGGTGTATCAATTTCTGTGTGTCTTTGTGATTTCTGAAACTGAAATTCTAAGCTCAGCACAATCATTTGAAATAGCTACTTTAATGAGTAAATAAATTGATCTCTAAGGATAACGTGTTTCAAAAATTTAACACCGAACGTACTTGGTGTACAGTAGCAGCAGGTATCATTTTCTGGATTTACTAGCACTTCATCTGGTTGGCAAGTCAAGTCACACCGTTTTTGGCAACGTATTTCCCTGTTGATGCACGTACAATTGATGCAAGAGCTCTCGATCCATTCGTCTCCGTTCTATAATGGGGAAACGAAAAAAGTCCATTTGTTTGCAAGCAAAAAATCCATACACAAGATTCAGTATGTTCTGGAGGAGTATCAAGCAAGCGAGGAAGGAGGCTGATTACTCTGGGGACGTGTCTTAATTTTTCAAGACTGAAAGTACCAACACTTTAGAAATGGTATTATGGCTATTGTAGCATCCCATTGTTAATGTAGATGAGGCACTTCATTGTTATTAACGCGGAGAAAAAACACTCAAAAATTAAGTTCTTTCACTTTAACAGGTACATGTAGTTCCAAAGTGAAATTTCGACCGGATAATTGCCTGGAATAGAGGTTGGCATGCATATATCCTTTTTCTGACGGAAAAAGGTATCCCATGCTTGAGGCTGGTTTATACATGCCAAGGAGACGATCGCGGCAGTGACCAAATATTTGTGCAAAAATTTTCTACGCAACCTAATTCTGCTGCCAATGAAAACGTCCCAATCGGTGAATTTGCCTCCGTGTTCGCTTAAAGGATAAACTGGTCCTTATACTTTGAAGTAAAACTATGTTAGGCCACAGGGATGTAAAGATTAAAATCTCTGAGGACTGTCAGTCACGCCAGTGTCGAGAGAGACACTCATCATGTCCGAGATTGACTGGATACTTACTTTGACGGCATTTGAATAAAAAACTGGTTGCGATTTGTTTTATATTAGAACAGATAGTATTTCATCTCACCTCGTGGCTACTCCCTTGGTTGTCCACACATGGGCAGTCGGTTTTGTTGACACACTCACCCGGTGTCTTCTCGACCAATCCAGCGGGACAAACACATTCGTACTGGCAACCCTGAGAAGTACAGTTGAGGCCCAAATCGGCGCATGTCCGCACACAACTGCACTGCTCTCGGTACACGTAAGGCTCGAAGCACACTTAAAATAATCACAAGGAAGACACTTTACATGATTACTTCTAGCAGGGTCAGTTTTATGTATGTGCTAACTGCACAACTTAAAGCACTGAATACGAGATTTACGGTTGAGCACTGCACACAATGAAGAAGTTTCTTATTTACTTTTCGGTATTCTTCGCTAATGCTGAACAAAGCCATGGAAGTGAAAGCAGATGCGGCAATTAGAATTCTGTGCAAATAAATACCTTACGAGATTATTCTCGACAAAAGAAGGGTATTGATATTAACAAACAACTCATGTTTGTTGTGCTTATTTCTCAGTGACATTATCAAGTTTCACTCCTCTCTAGGCCACATATTTGGCGGGCCCACCAAAAAAAAAACGTATGGCATTTACCTGGGGAGGTCATGGTTGGCGTTACTGTTGGTAATGGTCGGCATTCACAACAGTCATCAGTTAAATGAAGGTAGTAATTCTGTTATCAAAGGCACAAACACTACATTGAGACCTTTAGAAACAGACTTGAAGAGGCCGGGACAGGACGATTTCCCAACCTTTACTGTAGAAAGCAATTTTATATGGATGCATGCAGAATGATTCTACGACCGTTTGGACTTCCCATACTGCAATCTGAATTCTTCGATTAGCAAAGAAGAAAAGGATAAGCATGGCGTTATTCAGCCTTTTCGGGAGGAACCTTTAAATCACATTCTTCAATTTCTTTGGCATCTACCTTATTTTAACCCTTCCACCCTTAAAAATCCTGTGGCATTTGCATGTGACAACGAGGCAGCCCGACAGTAAATTTTTGCAGCATAATTTTAAAGGAGTCTAGGCCTATGTAATTTATTTTTAACAAACTCTTGAAAATGAACCTTTGTGCCTGAATTGACAATACTTTTTAAATTGCTATTTTCAAAGCCGATTTTCGGTGCATTTTTGCTTTCATGGTAACAATATTTCATTTTCACGAGCAAAGCTCCGAACATTAAGCTTACTTTTGTGCATGAAAGAAATGGTGTAATTGGTGATATTTTGATAAATGTCATGTTCTTTGGTGATTCATTGCTGTGAAAGTGCATCAGCAATAAACTAATGAGCAACCCTTTCTAAGAAATTCTTTCAATATGAAGAAAATATATAGAACATATATATTTTATCAATATAAAGAAATATTCTATCAATATAAAGAAAACCCTGCTATTAAAAAATATGATGTCCTCTCCGACCGGTATCGCCGCAGAAGTGATTGCACTTCTCCGAAAAAAACGCGAAGAATCTTTCCTTTAGACGAAAAATGCACTCGTCAACACGTAACCGAATAGGGAGGTAATATAATTTTCACACAAAGAAGAGAAGTATCAAATTTCCAAAGGAGTATTCAAGAAAACATTAGAAAACATGGACACTGAGACTCTTTAAACTGGTATAAAAATTGACATGAGCAAGCGAATAATTAAAATATATTTAATAAACATACGTCAGTACAGTTTTCGATGTTACAGTGTCCCCTTTGACAGTCCAAACCATCAGGTTTGCAGTAGCATACTTCACAATCGCCGCGATAAACTTCTTCGTTCAGCTGAAACAAATAATGTAGACAAAGAGACTTAAATTTTTGAAGGAATGTGAGATATGTCTTTCGAGTCTTATCTGCCTAATACTATGATGCCTTTGTAAAGAAACAACAGTCACAAGAAAGATTACTGACTTTGTCAAACAACTTTTGTTTGAATTAATATGGTGTTTACATTAAAAATGATAATACTTGATTCACACCCCAATATATTTATCCAGCTCCTGAACGTAGCATCCTGGAAACACTGTAGTCTGAACAGGTGTGGTATGTACAGGTGTCGTCGATACTGCAAAAACGAGTAAGAAAGTTGATTTGTCAATTACTGCAATCAGCTAATTCAATTGACATGCTGATTATGTAGCCAAGGTCAATTTGACAGACAATCTTATTATGGTGACCAACATGCTGGTGAATAAGCAAACACTTTTTCAGAAACTGTGCAACAGAACAGCATATAGCTTCATATCCCTTGTTACTAAATACCTTTAAGGTATGGACAAATGCTGGATGAATGTTTAAACCACTAGGTTAAAAAGCACGAGCCTTCATGTGAGAAAAAGAATCGACACTATAAATGTTGTTCTTGATTTCATTCTATTCCCACTGGTGTAAACCTATCCCTACCTGGACAATAAGGACAGCACTCGCCATCAGGAGTAATGGGATTCTAAAAAGAAAGCAATATAGTATCATGGTGAATACTTCTTGAAGACCCGTTTTACATGATCCAACACAAGATTTATGGTCTTCTTAATTGACTTCCATCCATGCTGCGGAAACATGTGGCCAAAAAAAATTATCCGAATTTTGTTACTGCCGTTTGTCTACATCCAGTTCCAGTTACCATTTTGGTTTGGAAAAGTACACTGGCAACGTAGACTTTATGCCGTAGCATATGAATATGAATAAAAACAGCCTTTATGCACAAAAAATGGTGGGATTGGTAATATTTTGATACATTTGTTGGGATTCATTGCTGTGGAAGTGCGTAAGCAATAAACTCATGAGCAGCCCTCGTCAAGAAATTCTTTCCAAATAAAGGAAATATGTGGAATATATATATTATATCAGTATAAGGAAATGTTCTTTCAATATACGGAAAATCCTATTATAAAAAAAGGTGTACTCTCTTATTGGCATCATTGGCATCACTACAAAAGTGATAGCAGTTGTCCGAAAAAGCAGGGAAAAACTTTTCTTTGACGAAAAATGCACTCGTCAACACTTGACCGAAACGTAAAAAAGTATGACATTTCCAATGGAATATGCCAGAAAACTTTATCCACTGGCACCGTAGACTTTACGCTGAAGCATTCAATTACCGTTTCCGTCAGTCATTAAATAAAGATTAAGCGCAATCTAATCTGCTTTATGGAACGCGGTCCCCGAAGTGTTAGGCCCTAAGGCAATCGTCTCTTACAGCAGTGTTTTACATAGCAAGGCTATCTGATAAACAAAACTTGCGACGACCCTAATTATGCTAGCCACCCAAGGCGGTGGCGCACGCTCATTGGCCGGTGAGTCTCATGCTATGCATGTCCATAATATACAATGAGGTTGGTGGAAAGTTTCGTTCATAAACAATGTACGATACGCGATGAGTTCAGTACATGTGCTAGTGACAGCAGCACATTCGCCATTACGTGCAGCCTGTCAGACAACAACATAAATATCCCTCCACTTCCCCAACGACCGCCCTTTGTTGGTTTCTCTTCAGGGGGTTCAGGATTCCTCTGGGTAGGCGTTATTTCCACACAAAAACACTGCATTATATTTAATCATTAACATGTTTACACTTAACTTTAACCTGATTTTTGATAATGACGGTGGAGTAGGAAGGGTTGAAGTTTGTCAAGTTATTGTAAGACTTTCCTGCATTTATATTTTGAGTTATTGTGATCAAAAGGTTAATAGGTAGCTACATTTTGTAAAAATATAGGAGATTTGCACATTAACGATTAATGCTTGTGAGTTTAAACAACGACAGTATAGTGAATTCTTCATGTGATGGAATGCACTATATACTGTGTAATACGTTTCTGGAAAGTTTTAACACGGTACTGTGTTTATTTGGTATTTCATATTGCGACACATGAACGAATAATAAGAAAACAAGATAAAGAAAATATATTTAGAAAATACAATTTAAAGAAGACATGAAGGACTCCTGAACCCAAAGCCGAATTTGCGTCTACAATAACAATGTGCTTTATTTATGTGTTCGGGTACCGTGTGTCCATAAGGCATACGAATAAAAACAGCCTGTCCCTCTCACGATACCGATTTTCATGCCATTCTGATGGAAGAATTAGAACAACCCACTGACCTCGCAAGACACCGTTGGGCAGATCTTTGGATAACAGGAGATTGCATTGTTGAAACAGACACACTCGCTGCATTCTTGATTTGGATCATCCCATTTATCGAAGGGCTAAGAGGGATTTAAATCCAGCCAGGGAACAAAGCAAACGCAAACTTTAAAACTACAGCTATCTTTTAGAATAAAAACAGTGCCTTGACAATTGGGTTTTCATGTGAGAAAAATAACATCAAAATTGTTCCATTTTCTCTTATACAGTCCGTCAAGCATAATTGTGATGTCAAGGAACTTTATCTTATTCATAGGCCCTATATAGTCCGACCATTTCAAAAACTAATATAGAAAACAATGTGAAACAGGAAGATTTATATGTGACTGCTTTAATGGTAACGTCACAAAGGCCCACAATTTCTTGTTGATATGGACTTCGAGAAACAATCCATGAGAATTTGAAATAACACTCAGAGAAACGAGAAAGATAAAGGGCGTGTATAATTTTACAGCCGCAGTCCTACCTTGTGATAACCAGTTTCATCGTAGCAGAGGCACTCGAGTGGTGGGACACAGTGAGTGCCATTGAAAACCTTGGGCGGTTTGCAAGCATTGCAGTAATCTGATCCTGAGTACTCTGGCGGCACTGAACACTGCGCCACATGCATGCAGCATGTTGGTTGATCATCATGATAATATGGATCCCTGCAGACTAGAAGTTAAAAATCTCACATTATGCTGAATATGATTTTTCAACCGGAAGAATGCCCAATCCACGATAAAATTACTTCAGGCCTGATAGAGCTGGACGAAAATGGATTTGCACCGGCAGTTCAATCATTTTGACACCATAATTGTGAAAATCAGATGTACCTCTTTTCCACAAAAGGACAATTTTCTCAGACCAGTTGGCCAAAATGGCAACTTTTCCCATTAAGCTAATGCACGTGGGCTGTCACGTTTGAGGTTATAAACTATAAATGTATAGAGCAAGCAAAAGTTTCGTAGATTTAATTGAAACTTCACAGATGTAGGTGTAGATATAAAAAATATCTGTATAGCTATGTCGGTTCCAAGAAGATCGCGCGTCTGAAAGACAAGTTCTGAGGGTGCCAAATCTATTCCCCCTTCACTCAACTGTGAAATGGCCCCAAAATTGTTGGAGTAATGAGGATTAAGAAAATCAAAGATACGTTTTGATATTTACAAACCTTCTGTTGTGCTTGGGCTTGTCACTGTTGTTGAGACGGGTGCTGAGAAGAGGACAAACAAAATTTATCAAACATATTGTATTTTCAAGAAGTATTTTTGCGTTGGGGAATGTTAATTTATATAATTTATATAAAAAATACATCTTGAAAAAAAAAATCTTGAAAATAGTTCGCAGTACCCGCCGCTTCACCTGACTCGGACCGGCCAGCCGACCCGGCAAGCTCGGTGGTCGAGACGTCTGCACTAGTAAGCAGGAGGTTGTGGGTTCGAGTCCCATCCGAGTAAGCTTGTGACTTTTTTCAAAAGCTCTCGGACAAGCACTGAGCACACAGTGTTTATTAATATATACGTTGGGTAAGGGCAAAACCCGTTATATAAACATATTGTACATAACTTTTCATTGCAAAGGTAGCTGCTATTAAAATGGTTTGAAAAAACAGCATTATTGATCGGTACGAGTGTGATTCTGATAGCTAGCTCCAATTTGTACTTAAATTCAAACAAGTTAGGCTTCCAAATGATATCCCTTAAATTTTTATAAGGATGAAATAATATTGACACCTACTTGTGACTGGTACACATTCGCAGCACCTGTCTGTGTTATCGTATTCGACGCGCTGTTCTCCCTGCAACATTACCATTTGGCGGGTTAGCTTGCTTTTATCATGGGTAATTCAATTGCTAAAACTTGGATTACTTCCCCAGTAATTACCAAGCTTTGAATGAAAATTACTTTCAACAGAGTTGGAACATACCGTTGCTTTTTACTTTACTTTCAAAGGGGCAAAAACATATTTTAAGGTTAAGAGATACATATGTATACCTGTGCCCTATTTAGTATCAAGTATCAAGTGTTTTGACCTGAGCGTCTCTCTCACATAATGCGAGCAGCAATGTGACGGATTATGAAATCAAAAGTGTTTGTCGAATGACATTTTTGAGTTCATTAAGACCTGCCATTTCTGCTTATGCAGTCTCTTCTTCAGGACAGAATGTGCTGGGTCACGTAGTTATGTAGAAGTATCTGCAGCATATATTGACTTACCGGCGGGCAATCTTTGTGGCAGTCTTTGTAGCAGTAATACGTGTTGTTTTCACAGACACAAGTTTGGCAGTCATTTGGAATCATTGTTGATCCGGACTAAAGAAACAAATAAATTAAAAAAAAAAAACGCGTTCAGATATTCGTCAACATTCAACACTGGTGAATTTCTTTATGCCGTTGTATGATTTTCTCCTGATCCTGTTTAACGTAGACACAACAAGAACACTGGTTAGCACCACCGCCAGGTGAATATACGATTCTATAACAATCAAATTTCACCGCAAAGTTGAAATATGGTTATTGAAAAGATCAAAGGTAAAAGCCAACGTACCACAGTGTGATATACGATATGATAAAGTTACTGGAGTTGTCTTTCACACAAAAAAGGGCCAACTATAGGGCTCGATGAAAAAAATGTGGACTTCATGTTTTAATATCCAAATTTACAATCCTCTGGTTCTGACCTGGCGTACTGCCATGTCACTCCAGTAGCAAAAATAAAATCAATAGTAAAAGAGCTTGCTTCAGAAAATTCAAATCGAATACTCACTATAGCAAACCATGGAATAGTGTAGATGCACCCTATCCGACTACGCGCTGCTACTTATAAGTGAGGCCTGTGCAGCAAAATAGCCATGCTCTAACTGGGATGATAATGTTTAACGTATGATGCAATACAGTGGGCAAACTTATAACTGAGGCTTCTCCGAGCCTTCTGCTTGCAAATTTTCTTGACGCTGACTAGCCTCACTTACGAGTGTGCCTGCCACTGTATTGCATGATACAATCATGTATTACCATCACAGTTCTTGCAGGCTATTTTGCTGCACAGGCCTCACTTATAAGTAGCGGTGGGTAGTCGGATCGGGTGGTAGATTTACCTCACAGATTTGTGTCACTGTTGTTACGTAGGGTGTCGTTGTAACCTCAGTAGTTGTTTCCTCAGGAGTTGTGATGATAACTGTGGTTATAACTTCCGTGCTAGTTATCACTACCTCTCTAGTAGTAGTTGGCTGTGCCGAAGTCGGTGGAATGACTAATTGGAAAAAGTGGTAAGAAAAAATATATGTTAGGTTTCTGCAAATTTCACATGACAAGCCAATATCATACGTTATTGCAGTGACATAGCTTCTATTCTGGTGTGAAAAATACAGTGCCACTCTGGTACTTTTTATTAACATGCCTGCAAAATTCCCATCAAAAGGGGGCAAAAACCAAGTTCTCAACTTGTGTCAAAGACTTCCATCAGAATTGACTACCAAAATGTAAAGAACCCTAATTTAAAACACTGAAACATTTACCAGGGAAAGGGCTGATGATGTAGACTTCCATTCTGAAAACTCAATTCGCAACTACCAGGTTTCATTTTTTTAAAATTCATCTGATTTTCCCATTCTATACCTTATTTACTTTAGAGTTCCATGCACTTCCAAATACAGATGCCTTAGAAAAGTAGATGAGCATAATACACAACAGATCTAAGGATAGTCGGTAAAGATACGTAGTTTTAGATTTTAAAGTCAGCTAACACGCCAGCAATGGCTTCTTCATGCACAACTTACTTTATCATTTAGTTTCTAGATTAAATCTACTAAAACAGCAGCA
>NW_019091606.1:275798-315074 GCF_001949145.1 Acanthaster planci | reverse complement strand
TGAATATGACTTTGAAGCCTTCAGCAGGCAGAGGCTCGACGATGTAGACTTCCATTTCCACAACGTATGGTGTGCTGGGTGGAAGTGCAATCTTCAGTCCAGGTATTCCGTAAAATATGTCGGAGCCATCTGATCTCCGTAAGGGAACCAGAGCATCGCTGTCACTAGGCTTGACTTTAAAGGCAACTTTCACCACTTCGGCGCTATCATTGTCCTTGTAGATAGTGACCGACGTTATTTCAGATCTTGGAGTAAAGGTAACTTTCAAGTGTGACCCTGAATACGGGTCAGCCACATTAGGGGGGCTGTTTGGCTTCCAGATATCGTCTGGACTGACAGGGTTTCCAACATCGTCGAATCTCTTCAAGGACACGGGATCGTAATGGTCCAGGTTTTCGTCGCACAATATCTCGGTTGTTGTTTGGACAGTTGTACTGGGAGCTTTGGTAAAAAAAAACAATATTACAGGATAACCAACAAAACTACAAGCATGTATTCACGTGTTACATTCAATCCAATCTACAGTACATCAAGGAAGCTGAATACACGAAAAACACTCAGTGTGCAATAAGCAGTTTTTCGTGTAAAAAGAAAGATGCGATTTGTCCTTCTCTTCTCAACATTAATTATAGAATTCCAGGGACTTCCAATTACAGATGCTTTACAAAGGTACTTGAGCAAAATGCACAACTTATCTAAGCCTCTTCCCTGGGGATAAGTCATTTTAGATTTTCCTGGCAGCTAATTATAAATCGCCAGCAAAGGCTACTTCATGCACAACTTACTTCATCATTTCATTGCTAATAAAACAGCAGCAGGAACATACCTGGCGTAGTTGTCGGTGGAACTGTTGTCGTAGGAGCTGTGGAAATATCAAATAAGAGTAATGTAAAATAGCAATGGATGTGTCCTGTGAAACGTACCTATTCATTTGAATTTCCAATGACACTGCTAAACCTGCAGTAGTAACGTACCTGCGGTATTTTCATTAAGCTCGAGGAAAATTAATGAATAAAATTCACTATAGGCCTAGATATCTGGGTTTTGGAATTTCATCGTCTTTTCAATCCTTGAGTACTCATGAAAAGTCCCAAATATGCCGGAGTGTAAGACTTATCCAATTATTGTCCCAATACAAAACACTCTCGTGATGACGTCCCTAAGATGAATACAATTATTACATGAACACACAATTGGAGCACAACAGGGACTGTTAATGCGGGGATCCTCATTTTGTATATTAATTACGCTCGAGGCTGAGCCCGAGAAGGTGCTCTTTCATACTTCTTCTCTTATGTTGCGCACCAGACCCGGGAGCGGTTTTTTTTTCAAGGAAGGGTCAGGGGCAATTGCCATATATGAGTGTGCTTAACTGCTAACTGCAAGCTCGATCAATTTAGCGGACATTTAGAAACTTAAGTTAAATTTCGTGCTTTGCTTTGCTATTATAAAAACGTCCTCTTACCAACTAATCCCCCAAGAAAAAAATGCATACATGCAGACTTGAACCCTTACCTTGCCGCTTACTAGTCGAGCGCTCTTAATCTTTTAACTGAGCTTACCGTGCAACTGGCCGAGACAGCAGTTTTGTTAGATGGTATGCTTAAAAGTTTGTCCACCCTATTTATGATAATTGCCCCAAATATTTCCACGAAAAACGCGTGCCAACGGTTTAGATACGGCCCTTTTATAATTACCCCTTACCCTCCTAGGTAAAAAAAATTACAAGGTTCTGGAATGAGAACGGGCTTCCAAAAGTGCTCAGCAATTTACTTTTTCTGTACTCTTTCCTAACAGCATTACTGAAGTAGCGGCCTAAATTATCGGCTTCTTGAATGATCAGAGAATCGGCCGGGATTGATAATTATTGGTGAATTGAATAGATTTGTGGGCTTTATGCATAGAACATTCCCGTTTCACACGTGCTTCTTTGAGTTCTGGTGTACAAGATCTTTCTACCCAACAATATGATGTTGATTACTTATGTATTGCGTCCCGGTCTGTCACCTCCGGGTTGCGTCGACGGCAACCGTTCTGTACGTGTATAGTGCACACTGATTCATACAGTTAAGCGGTGGTTGTACACTAGTTTGTGATGCACGATTCCGGGTTTGATACACAATATCTTGTATGTCCTAAAAGTCTTATGTTATTGTGTGCACACAGTGGCACCCATTGAGGCCACTGCACTGTAATAACTCAAGTGATAACTCCTTTCTCATGGGTGTTACAATGATAGTTATGTAGCCTACATGCTAATGTACCCCATCACATACTTAACACATGTATGATTTTTTACATTGTGAATTTTATTTAGTTATGTAATGTCAATGTCATGAATTATTTTCCTGGGATATTTTAATAGGGGACGTAATCAAGATTGAAATAAAACACAATCAAGAAGATAGATAGTGTCTCTAATTCACCTCTTGGAATCCTCTTACCGAAGGACGCACGTCCCACCCACCCCAGGGGAATGCGCAGCCGCTCCTTCCCCGAGGGATGTTGTCACCCGGCGTCGCCTTCATGCTTACAGAAATGAGGGAATTTTAGGGTGGTGGAACGTGTATACACAATCAACCACACTTTCATTCCTATTCATCAACAACTTGCGGTTGAAAATGTTAAGATTAACAAGGTAACTCTCAGTAGTCCTTTTTATACACTCTACGTCATCGTTTGATTTTTTATTGACACTACTAAACAAGCAACAGCAACATACCTGCCGTAGTTGTCGGCGGAACTGTTGTAGTAGGAGCTGTGGACAAATGAAATACAGCGTTAATCAATTTCGAAAATTCAACTATTCAAATTTTTAATAGAAAAAAGTGTTTCGGCATGTAAGCAAGCTTTTCAATTCTTCAATAACAAAGGGAATTCCAAACCCTCCCAAAATGTGAAACTCCTCTTATTTTTAGCCCATACCCAACAAATTTCCTGATAGAGCACCCCTATTCAGATGATGAATACAAGTATTCTGTGAAAACGCAGTCGGATCAGGGATTGTTAATGAGGGTAAAACATTACCTCATTACTGTTTTTATTGACACTACTAAGCCCACAGCAGCAACATACCTGCCGTAGTCGTCGGGGGAACTGTTGTAGTAGGAGCTGTGGACGAATCAAACAAAGTGTTAAATTAGGCTCGCGAAAAATCAACTCTTGAAATTTCTAATAAATCACAGCGTTTCGGCATGTCACCAACCTTTCAATAGACCCATAGCATAATGGCGTAACCACAGTGTTTACTGTGGTGCATTGTGGGTGAAAGGTAGGGACGACAGTCACCACACGTAACGCTTGCTGTAGCTCGAACATCATGCTCATGAAAAATTCCTCATTTAAAACCCACACAAAGCCTTTCACAGATTTTTTTTTTATTCACTTGCAGTTGAGGAACATCCCCTATATTTCTGCCATCGTTTTAAGTCTTCCACTGTATCTGACTTAATATGAACAGAACAAGGTACGCGTGGTGCATCTAAAGTCGCCCGATGGCTCGCATGACTGACAATCGTGTCCAACACCTTTGACTGATCTCCACGTTTCTCCCTAATGCACTGCGGTAAACACTGTGTTACGTCATTATGTTTTCGGTCTATTCTCAAAAAAGAAAGCAAAATATACAATGTTCCAGAAAGTGACATATTTACGATTCTTCTGCCGATACACAACAACTGTCTGATAAAGGATATCTATTCATAAAGGATGAATATAAATATTACATGAACAACCATTTGGAGTGTATCAAGGAGTGTTCATGAAGGAATAATAGAGTAGTGGAACATGTATACTCAATTCACCACATTGACCCATTCATGAACACCTCTTTGTGAAAGATGTTAAATGTTAAAAAGTAACTCTCAGTATAGGCTTCATACACTGTACCACATCATTCTTTGTTTTTCGTTGACACTAATAAAACTGCAGCAAGAACATACCTGCCGTAGTTGTCGGGGTAGCTGTTGTAGTAGCTGTGTACAAATCGAATACAGTGTCCATTAAGCCAGAAAAGTCTACTCTTCAAATTCTTAATAGAGAAGTGTGTTTCGGCATTTAACCAGGTTGTCAGGTTTTAATAATAGGACAAAACATCCACAACTTGCCCGAAATGCAGCACGCTTAAAATCCTTCTGCCCATAAAAACCTCTGGATATTGTCCCCCCTATTCAGTTAATAAATGCAAATACGAAATGTACACCCATTGGCTGTGCATCGGGGATTGTTGATATTGTATAAAAAGTACCAGTGCGTCAATTTGGGTTTTCCGAGCAGCTACACAGCAACACTGGCTACTTCATGTAAAACGTACTAATCATTTCATTTTTCTATAAATGCTATACACCCGCAACTGGAACGTACCCGTCGTAGTTGTCGTGAGACCTGTAGGACTTGTGGAAATCGAACAAAGCATGCATTGAGCTCGTGAGCAATTAGCCTTAATAACGAAGATTCCGACACTCTAACAATTCTTGTGCCCATACATAACAACCTCCTAATAAAGGCCCCTGTTCTTAATGCATAAAAATACTCCATTGACACTCGGTTTCTCCTACCTGTTTTTGTTGTAACAACTGTCGTCGAAGGGACTGTAGGTGAAATAAAACAAATCAATGGTAACTATTAGGCCTACATCGTAAAAGTCGTTCCAATTGATAATTTTTGGAGTGTGCTATTTATCTTTTATTGGGTTGTTTTTACACTTGGCTTATCAGTTTCAATTTAGGTTTGGCCTAAGAAACGTCGCACAGAAACTTTCAGACTGCAAGATTCCACGAATGCTGAACATGCCACTGAACATAACGTTTTTCACATAAGCCCTTAGAGATGGTGTCCAATAGCACAGATTGCATTTCCCAATAGCAATTCCCACTCTTCAGTGATAATATTACCCAGTTTTAATGTCTTACTACTTCACAATGAATATAGTTTTCATCTTAAACCCCTATTCCTCTGCCCCCAGTCTCTGAAAATGTGGAAATATCATTATTTTTTTGACCATTTGAAATGAATGGATATGGAATTACCTTTTGAAATGCGTTTGAATTGAATTTGAACGAAAAGTCTGCTGATATCTGGTAAACACTCACTAAATGCACCAATCTTTGCAAAGGAAAGTTTAAGGACAACTTCCCCTAATTCTTTGTAGGACGCATATATGTGCAAACCTATTTCTCTCTCTAATTCAGAAGTTTAAAACTCATTATTACGGTTAAAGATTCTTCATTCAAGTGCCCGGATATTATTTGTAAGTAGTCCTTTACCGGCAACAATGAGGCAAATTTTAATTTTGGAAGAAGGGGTGGAAACCACTGTACTAGTTTCGCAACTTTTGATGTACATGTAAACTTTAATGAAATTTAATCAAATGTTTTGATGCCCTTCATTTTTAGATGTTTATCTCGGGAGGATACTCACCTGGTGGTTTACATTCGCAGCACTTCGTGTTGTCATTTTCATTCAAGTACAAATCTTCACCCTGTTTAGCAAATTAATGCAAACATAAGGATTAATGTAAACCTCTTCTGTGATCACGTCAATGTGAGCTATTCAGCTCACGTGTTGGTTCTAGCAAAAGAAGGACCGTAGGCTGTTTTGTATGTGAAACATATTGGATGTGTAGAACGTAAACCTTTTTAGAAAGTAAATTTGAAAAGTGAAGTGAACCCGACATTTTCAGTATTATAATCGGCTAGTCCTCTGAAGAGTGTGTACAAGACAATTATTTACAAAAACTCACGAATATTCTCCGTCCTCATTCACTTTTCTTTATTTATTTCTAGTGTTCTATTGCAAACAGTACTTCAGTATCTTTTTAGTTTTACGCTATGCAGATTTCATATTCATGAGCAAAACTCCGGGAGAAAATTTCAATCTTGCCTTTATTTGGGCACTGCAAAAACAACTACAACCATTCGATATTTTGCAGCCCTATATTTTCTTGTAATATTAGGGCAACTAGCAATCCTTTTTCAGAAACGTTTTCAATACGAAAATTTTGGATGTACAATTCGAACGAAAAACAGTAAACTGTACCAAATTTGTTATTTAGCATGGTTAATTTTAAATAATTTAGTTAAATCTAGAAAGATGGCAAATAGTTTTGACACGTTTACGAAGGTTTAAGAAAACTTTCTTTGTGTGGAACATTACATACATTTTTAGTACTTACTATTGCACAAGTGATGGCACATATTTTCTCACATGTTGGTTTGCTTGTGCCGATTTCACACTTACAGGTCTCGCAGGCACCATCACCAGGAAACGGCTGGTTTACCTAAGCAGGTAAAGGAAATGGCACTTAAAGTCAGCAACGAAAAAAATAATGGTCCTGTCTGCGTGTGTGAAAAGATGATGGTACAGTGACACTTCGCCTCTGGTGACTTGCAATAACTCCTAGTTGGAGCATAAGAAAAATCTGTCCTTTTTATGTCCAACAAAGGTTTAATTGTGAGCGGACATAAGAACATGACCAATTGTTCAGTTTGCTTGTCAGTTGACTGGTCTTTTCACACAAAGCCTACAGCTGTAGAATTATTTCTTCATTCTGACACTAGCAAGAGTAACGATTGTCAAATAATAACACAAGGTTGACTTATCACGCAGATATGGATAAGATACAAACTCTAAAAATGTCTTTTGTAGTTTGTCGTCAGTGATCCTTTTTCCCCGTACTGGACTCCGACCATGTCAAGTGTAGGTGAATCTGGCAACCACTTTAACACTACAAGTGTCTCCAATGATTTGCAGCGGCCACGCCAATGGCTAAAAACATTATGATAACCCTTGTAGAGTCAATTATGTGACTGTAGCTCTACAAAAAGCTCAACACAATATTTCAAGCTAATGATGGGGCCATTGGAAATGGCCAGTGAACGGTTGCTTGCTTTGTCTAAACGTAATACTTAATAATAGAGTTGATGAATTTCGAACATTTTACCGTAGAAAAGACATGAAGTATTCCGTTCCATTACAAAACTATTTCCATAAAAATCGTAGAAAATGTGTTTCCAGTATGTGTTCGTTACTTACGGGATACGTTTTATTGCCGTAAACGCACTCGCAACTTTCTTCATCCGAATAATCATCGCAGTTGTTCTCCCCATCACACACGTCCTCTATAGCGATGCACCTAGAGCAGTCGTAACACTTAAACTCGCCAGGGGGGCATGTGCAAGGCGTAGTTGATGCCAAAGCAGTTGTTGACGGTGGAGTGCCTGGAAAAAATTCGAGCAGACAACTGAGAGGCAATTCATCCCTAAGGTTCGAGCTTTATTTAACCACACACTTCGTCAACGTCGCCAGAACGATGGATGGTTTACACCATTTCGTAGGCCACTTGAAACCAAGCCCTAGCACCTGGTCGCACCTACAGCTATCAAAACCAGATTTCAGTAATCGGTATGGGGGAAAATATTCTCATGAAAATAACTGTACCTCCCTTAGTCATTCTTGTTTTACTCCGTTGCAGGTGTGCATTGTTACAAAGCCACAGTCCAGACATCGAACCATAATTAGCACTCTAGTATGCCCAGATCTTCCGCTTTCTTTCACATTACAAATGTGCTTTCAATCAACGATACTTTAGGTGGCTTAGGCACCAATTAACAAGCAACGTATTCTGCTAATCGTTTCTTTCAATTCTGTGTAAGAATTAATTGGAGATCTTGCAGAATTACCAGATCGGCGGCATCATTTTTTTTTGCCATTTAGGAAAATGAAATCAAAAGATAGTAGATTACAGCATTGATGACACTTACAAATTATACGAATATGCAGCAAAACATTTCATGTACTAACAGTCAAATTGTGTGCAGCAAAAGTCTTTTTTAGAACGCTTACCCGTACAAGTGGCGCCGCTGCATTGCATTTTGCCCCGAATGCATTCGCTGAAAAAAATTAAACAATTCCACAGGAAAGAAATTACTCCCACATCTACGCAAGATCTAGATATACTCAAGACTTAAACCAAATTTTGAATTATAAGCAAAGTTATTGTGTGTTTCAGTCATCTAACTACTTTTCAACTTTTGCCACTTTAGACATTGTTGATAAAAGCCACCGTTAAAGGTTTAGAATTGTAATTGCAATACATTCACTGACCCGAACTTGAACTGAATAGCACAGAACATAAACACTGACCATCTCATGCAGTCCACGATTACAACAAATCCCGGCGGTACTTCTTGGCCGTTGTAGATGCAAGGACACTGGACGTCTTTCACGCACTTCCCCTTCCACAGTTTAGTGCCTGGTGGACAATGACATCCTTCCACACACTGCTCGGTGCAACCGTAGTCTTCTTCCGTGGCGTTTTCGTAACATCTATCTGCACAGACCTTCCCGCAGGGTAGATACTCCATGCCGTTCTCACACTGCAAACCTTTTAATTGAAATTTTTATACTGTTTCAAATTCAACGTAGTCCCTATGATAGGTTTAAACCCCTTTGTTTTCCTAATTTCCTTGCTTTGTCAAGCAGCCTCAGGGTTGCTGAAATAGTAACCTCTAATGTCTTAACAGTACAATATTAGTACATATTTTCCGACCATTTATCTTTTGTATGACTGCATGCAAATGTGAAGGCATGGTTAAAATAAGGGGATGCCATTTAATGGGGTCAACGGCAGCTCAAGTGGCCTTCGTGATAATCAGGCCAGTAATAATCTTGATGCCATCAGGCCAGCCTGCTTCAGGTCTTCCTCTGTTGTGTTTCCCCTAAACCATTCCTTAGATGACTGTTTTCTGAAGGCAGTGGTGATGTCTGGTGGCATGGCCAAAATATGTCAATTTTCTGCCGCCAATATTGGCCCGCAAGTTTTCTGAACTCCAAGCTTTTCAAGTACTCTCTCATTTGTTTTCCTCATGTTGTTCCACGATTCCTAATGGCAAACATGTTCAGACGCATCACTGTAATCGGTGAAGCAGAGGTAGAGAGGTATGTGTCTCCTGCATTTTGTCAATGATTTTTCTAATAATCATTGCCAATGTGGTCTCTAGTGCCTCTTCCTCCCCTAAAAACCGGTTCGCGTCTTGGCTAAGTCTCAAGCCTTTGTTTCATTCTGTTGTTAATGATAATAAAGGATAATTTTGCAAGCACTAAAACATAGTCAATCTGATTTCTTTCGAGGCCATAAGGATCTCTTCCAAGTCCAAAGTCTGCGATGATTGTGTTGGAAGTGGTTGTTTCCAATAATCAGATCGTCTACTTGACAAAAATCTTTTAAACTGTCTGCATGTTCATTTCTTTCTCCCATTCCAAACATTACAACGGTTTTTGATTTGGTATCTGACTTGCCGACTATAACAATTTTGTCTCCCTATGACTGTAAGCATATTTTTGATGGGAATATTATCCAGAGCGTCTTGGAGCTGACCATAAAAGTCTTGCACAATTTCATCAGCGGCAGTAGAATTGGTGGATTTACTCAGATGTTGAAAAATGACCGAGATCTGAGAGAGATGACACTGTCCCTGACTGCATTGAATCTCAGGATGGATCTAGCTGCATTCCCTGTTCAGAATAAACAGTTCCGTGTTCCCTCTTTCCGCCGATTTTGCCTGAATATACACTTGTGTGTCCATCATCAGAAGTGGCCTTGGTGAAGCCAGTATGTTTATGAGATACTAAGCACACAAATGTATTGTTCCTCCCTTCTAGTTGTGATGATCTCCAGTTTTCCAGCAGTCATTCCTTGTACGTTCTACGTACCTATAAGTTGATGCTTTCTCAGGCTCATGCTGCTCCTTTTCATGCTCAGGATTGGCTGCAGAATACTCTGCGTCATTACAGCTGTGCCTAGTCGGAACAACATGTTCCTCTGCCCAGGTAGCCGTTGACGCATTGTCTGGCCTGCGGGTCTCACGTCGCATTCAAACTATCATGGTCAAGAGGAAATGCAGTGGGTGGCTTGGTCATTCTGCATTGACAGAGTTGCTGGGTGGCGGTCCTTAGCTGTCTAGAGCTGACGCCCTTCAGATAGATCTGGTTTTTCGTCCCATCAGGATGTCCAGTTGCCCTCCTCAGCAGTATCAAATCGATGCTGGTGGGGGGAGCTGGTTTAGTCACCGGCGACTTGCCACCCTGAGCATGTGTTACAGCATGCAGCTTATGATTACGAGTACCAGGTCATGTGATCTGACCTGATATTGCTAACAGGTTTAATAAAATACCAAATGAAGAGGTAAAACTGCAGACCTCCTCAGCCTGCAACCTTTGCACACCACCTACATAAAAACTAAGAGTGTTAGTACACGGTATCATCACAAAGAATAAAGGGTCCATTCCACCACAACTCATCATTTGTACTCCCAACCAGACAGAAATTAACTTACCGCAGTTGCCAGTAGAACGCCATGGAACCTCCACGCCAAGAGTGTTACAAACAGCAGCGTAGTTGCTGATGGCGGTGCACATACACTCGCAGTCACCACCCCTGTCGCAACCACAGCTGTCGAATACGCAGTTGTCATGGAAAGGTTGGGGGTCAACCTTTTGGGTAGCAATAAAACAACCACAGTCTTAATGAGGTGCCTATTTTCGACAGAGCAGCGTAACTGCCTAAGCAAATTTTTCAGCGAATTTAATTCCTAATTTAATTCCTAACTGTTTGGCAGCCACTAAGGTAAGTGCAACGGTGCAATGTCAGGTTCTGAAATTCAGAACTTCGTGCAAAATAGGCACGTGTACAAAATGATACATCGCAGAACAACATCTTTCGCTAAATGAAGCCAGGGGACGGAGAATTCGCCTTTTGGTTAGAAAAGTAATTCTACATCAACAAAATAAATTCTCGATCACTGCCCTTCAAATTGTTGTGTTTCTGGTATCATTATATGCTCAATCAGCCAACAAAGAAATTTCTGTTCGTACTTGATGCACTTGACTGCTGTTTATTTATGGAAGAAAAATTGAAAGGAATGATATCCTTTGTGGTATCTAAGTATCTCCACGGCTTACCAAATTGTGACACGGCGAAAACACAGATTTTAGGATGATACTACACGCAAACCGCGCCCAATCCCGTCGCCCAGGGTTAATATCGCAAGGGTTGACAGGATCTGGGGGTTCAGGACAGCTTTCAATCGTCTTCCAACTATGGCCAAATGCGTTCGGTGTGGCCTCTATTTCACCGCCTCTGGTTCTGAAGTCGTTCAAGGCGTTGCCATCAAAGTCCCCGCACAGGCCACACACGCGTCCATGGAAGGTTCCATCTAAGGTTACGTAGACTGATGTGCCAAAATCCCAAACCAAAGTAACTCCTACAGGCACGAACAAATGAGAGTTTATATAATGAATGAACCCATGACAAATTTCTCAAAGTCAAGCATTCTTCCAATTTTGTGTTAGTATAAGGAGAGCAAATTTTGTTCAGGTTTTAACACGTTGTTGTAAACTACAACCTTCATTTTGTGTGGGATAACTTCGTGCAGTTAATCAAAAATGTCAGAATTCGGGGCGGGGAACAGGTGAAAAGACAGTAACATTGGCGTGTCCAGTTCCTGGGCCTAAGGGGCATTCCAAAATGACTGACCATGTTTTTCATCCAAAAAGGGCGCATTTCAATAAAGGGTGGGGTTTCAATGCGTTTTGTACCGTATTATCCTTGATCACTGGGCCCAGCAAAATCCGACAAACCATCTCAACCCCAGGGAGTATGCAACCTTTGATGCAATCATTTCAGTTACTACTACCAGGTAAAGCAGCCACAAATTACCCTTTCTATCTCCTCTCACAGGTAAAATCCCTAAGAAAACAACACCAGCAAATAAAAGTAAGGATATCGGGACCGTGGTTAAGGCTTTCGATTTTTTTTCTCCACAACATCTTGTTATATGAGCCCGAAGACGTATCGCTTTTGGATTTGCCACTCTTGACCCCAAAAGCGGGATACACCACTGATTATTAACCGCTAACCCTCTCAAAAAAGGGTCAACGGATACGATATTGGGTAATGCATAATGTAGCCTAAAAGAATACTTACCGTGTCGAGTATTGATGATAAGGAAAATACCCGACCGTACAAAGCGGTATTTGGCTGTCGTTGGTGTCGGTGGTGGAGGGGTGATGGCTGGGTCGGCACCTCTCACGAGGAATATCTTAACATCGAGAAGAGTGAAAAGAATGGATTTGGTGCAAGTCACCATACCCAATCCACAGGGGACATTCTCCACGACCACGCTGAAAACACTGGTCCTGCCATCCTTGCCGCAGTCATCCGATGTAAAAACGTAGCTACAGTCACCTTGAAAACCATAAGGAACAACCAGTCATTGCGAAGACCTGGGTAACTCAATTTAAGTTTAGCTTACCCTGTGGTAACACCCTCAAATATACATGCTGGTTCGTGTTAATGGTTGAGCACTTAATCACTCCCGCGTTATTTGTCTATGTATTCCGCCTCAGCTACAAATCTGTCTTCGTTCTTATTAGAATCAACCATCAGATTTGTGTTGTGGGCCTCCTTAGGCCTTCGCCACGACCAAAACCAAATAAACGGAGGCTTACCCTGAAATTCATACTTCCGGCCATCAAACGTCATGTAATGAGGATCTCCATATCCTCGACATGTCGCTGAATGCAAAAGAAAAGTACAACTAAACTGAACAAAAATTCCCGCCTGATTTGACAGAAGAGGAATTGATTTCTAACAATCACCTTCAAGCTGGCTGTCCCATAGTGACCACTTCTATTTTGACTTCCCAATGTAATACCTATAGAAGTCACAAATTAATCTACATGGCTGAAACATCACACACGGACAAAATAGAAAAGCACATGACAAGTTTCTTATCAAAAATTTAAAGGTTTCCTTATCTTGTTTTTAAACATCCGAGAATCGCACCACTCGTATGATATGACATAACATCAAAAAGTTGGACAGTGTGCACTGAAAAATTTCGGAAACATTTGTCTTTTTGTGTTTATTTATGGCTACGTGTACGTCTCTTTTAATGTGACCAACCAACTTTAAAAGGTGTAATTCCGTGACATTAGAAGCAACATGTAGGTCATTGTGTTCTACGGGCCGGGGCATCTCAACAATATTTATGACAAAGTTTGGAAAGAATCAAATTCTTTATGAACAGGAGGATTCTTTGAAAGGTAAATAAAAGAATCCACTTGTCACAGACTGGTCTGGTTTCTGCTTCTAATGCTCCAAGGTGGTGCGACACAATTACAAGTAGGCCTAGACAGCAAGTTGAAGGTCCCCGTTGCCATTTTTAATGTGTATACCATTGGAGTTAAATGCAGTCAGCCAGGTTTGTGACGTTTCAATGTTATACTTTGAGGGTTTCTAAGATGACAGAAATGCTCCTTAATTCCATGGCCGAAACGGGGTACGGGAATTTAATGTTATATAGATATTCCCCGTACGTTGAATTTGTGAGACAGGAAAATTACGATTTACGTACCTGGGCAAACTTTCTGCTCGCAAATTACTTGGGCAGTTGGGAGACATATGCTACGGTAGAAATAAAATAATAACGACGTTTCAGGCATGATATAGTCGATAATAATCATTCCAAATGAAGACAGGTCTATGTATGAATCAACGCACTTTACATAAGGCCCGTTAAAGATTAACAAATATTACCCACACTATTAATACAAACAAGCGTACTATGCTCTTCCGTAATTGCTAGTTGATGTGCAACATTCTATACAGATGACGGCATTCCCTTAGCTAATATCTATTGGTGACATTTTATGCAGTGGTGTGAGAAGTGAAATTATCAAAACATCTATACTCAACTAACACGTTCCTTCATCATCCAACTTTTCGGAGCCTTCAAACCAGCAAAACTACGAGATTTGGAACTGTTTTAAGCAAAACTACCCGGAATAAACAATAGTTCAGAAATTGTACGGAGAAAAATATACTCCTTCTGTAAACAATGACTTTTGCAATTTAAGGGTGAAATCACAGTGCGAACTCCCCAAAAAAGCGATATTCACCACTGTCTGCAATCGTCTTTGAAGAGTGCACCAGGCTTGTAACTCTGCCCGTTAAAGTAGCACGGACACTGGCTCTCAGGCATGCACTGGTCATCGGCGGTCCGAACTGTGCCATCTGGGCAGCCGCATCCCGCCGTACAGGCTACGTCTTTGCAGGCGAGATGAATGGTTTCACATTCACGCTGACATTCCACGCAATTGATATACTGCTTGGTTCCTGTGCATTCCTCACCAGCGGCTGCAATAGATTCATGAGCATTTTATCAAGGCTTCTAATAAGAAACAAAAGAAGTGTTTAACACAATTTCAGACATATTTTTTGCCCAGTTATTCAGATTTTATCCATTTTCAAAACCAATGGAACTCGGTTCAATTATCTGTATTGACTTTTTTTAAGATATAAGTCAAGTCAAAAAAGGGCTTGCCCTGTGAAGGATACAAAAAGTAAATGGCAATAATCGTTGCTCAATTTCAAATGTCGAAATGACATTGTTTTAAATACGATAATCGAGAAACAATTGAGATCGGTTGAACTTGCATAACATTTGTTTGTAAGGTGATGGAGGGACAGAATTTGGTTTTTAGGGTCCTCATGATTTTCTTACCAGCACAGATTTTTTCAGTACACTCAGCTACACCAGTCTTGCAGGTGCTGAAACACAAACAGAACACAACGACAACGCAACTTAAAATGATGACCAAATACAGCAAACGTTCTGTGTTCAGCTAGGTCTGTCATTACAAGTGGTCACCGCTTCCAGAAACAAATTTTGTTGTGGAACGCAAAACTGAGTTTTTAGAAAAAAATCCCTGATTGGTCATGGTTAAAAAATTCTTCAGAAATTAACTTCAAGAGTTGATCAATGAAGTATATTGGGCACAAGTGTGCATCTTAGACCATAATATCAATCCCTTAAAATCGAAGAAAACGGTATCCGCAATGCCCGTACCGTTACCATTGCGCGTGCCAGTTGCAAAATGGTTACGTTTGGAAGAAATTTGTGGAAAATATGGTATGCCAAGCAATCTTTATGATAGAATTGACCTCGTGTTGCCGGGAAGACTGCTAGGTTATTCTTTGTGTCATAAATTTTGTCTAAGCATCAAAATCCAACAACTACTAGATCAACTGGTAAAAAGCAGTAGGTGATCCACTGATAATATTCAGATAACTCAATATTATGCAGACTCCATAAAGACTAATGAAAGCCATGTTTGATTCAATATTTCGTTCTTTATTCAGAACATCTTCAGGAAAGAATGTTCCTGAAGATGTTCTGAATAAAGAACGAAATATTGAATCAAACATGGCTTTCATTAGTCTTTATGGAGTCTGCATAATATTGAGTCAACTGGTAAATGTAACGTATTCTATATTTCGTTATCGTAAATTTGTATGGGGCTAAGCACATACCATACGTTTTATACAGTTTGAACTTTTTGTATAATTTAAAGGTAGTATGAAAAATGTATAACAATTTTAAGGCAATATTCAAATGAATTAGAATAAGACCCTTCGATTACATTCTCGACTTTGACCTGGATCACACGACTGAGATATTGGCTGAAATATAAAGCTACATCGGAAACACCATGATGAGTATACCCACCATTTATTGCAACCATTATTCCATGTTTCCCCGGGCCTCCGATAATGTCCTTTGACATAACACGAGCACTCCGATGGGGACACACACTTGTTTTCAAGGTTGTCATATAACTGCACACAAAGAATAAACGTTTCTGCAGTGTTGAACTTTAAAGCTGGCATTCACTTTCAAAACAATAGTCACTTGTAATTTTAAAAGAGCCTGAAACCACACCTTTCTTCGTGGCAATGCTGACAACAAGATATTAAATCAAACGGCATGTTTTGTGTTTGTGAGAAAACAGGGTTACATTTTATGCTATAATGTCTGGCTTAAGTGCCTTATAAATTCTTGAATACTCGTTCAGTGAAGGGCCCACGAGTGGGAGTTATTTAAACACTTTTTAGCTTCTCGATCAAAATATAATGGAAACTTACATTAACGGAAACTTAATGGAAAGTTCAAAGTCCAAGCTAATGTAAAAGGAATCAAACTGAGCAAAATAATTAATATAATCACTGTCACCATAATCATCGCCATTATCATCATTATAAGGTCTTTGACTAAACTGAAAATTCTGTTCGAGTTAAGCTTAGGACCCAAAAAGGATGCAAAGGCGAATGCGAATGTGTGTCATCAGAGCAGACATTCGCGTTTTGCAAAACCATCAATGATGAAGCAATCTGAACGTGAGCTAATGCTGCAAAACCATCGAGTTCACTTTTCTTTTTGAGTTCTTACCGTGTCACCTATGCACTGGCAACCCTGGATGCACTGCTCCTGACAGTCATCAGTCTTCTCAAGATCCCGACAAGTCACCCTGCACATGGACCCGCACTCTTTGAAAACCTCCCCCTCCTGGCACAGCGTCGTGGCTATAAAAGAGACGAACGCAACTTCTGTCACCATTTAGGGCAGATAGGCAGGCAACGGAAAGTGGGGTACTTTTTTCCAGAACTCCATTGGATCCAGACTTCTTACTCACTCTAGAAAGTCAGACTATGGTAGGGTCAAACTTTGTAGCCTCTCTTCATGTTCACCTTCGGATGTTAATCACTGAACACTTTCTTATCACTTATGCCTGTTTATCTTTTCCCAATCCTCATCCAATGCAAACCTTCCAGGACAGTAACAAATCAAGGCACATACGCAAGTAAATTCGTGCTGTATCTTTATCTCTGTTTTAAACTCAGTACACCATTGGTAGGAAAAGATGTTGTTCGTGGCACATGAAGAAAACACGTGTTCCAAACCAACTTGTTTTTTTTCGTACATATCAAAATGCCAAACAAAACTTACCACACAGATCTGAGCTTCTCCAGACAAGATTGACGCCCTCTTTAGCACACTCTAGAGCATACGCAGAAAATGCCAAGCACTCTGTCCCTTTGTAGTACTGGCTCTGGCAGTAGTCTTTAATGCACATGTCCCTGTACATCTTAGGGTCAACCTTAAGACCACAGTCTGTAAAAGGCTCCTGAGTCAGTTTACCACAGGTTTCATGAGCCATTTTTTTGTGGTAGCTATCTATCTCACAATAGTCGGTGATATCTCTGTCCTCATGCATTTGGCAAGATGATCTGGACTGCCATTTAGGGGCAAAAAGGTGTGACACCCGCGCAACAACCCCAGACGGTAGCTGGTAATCATCTGCAGTTAGTCCATTGAAAGTTCCACAAAGTCCTGCCACCTTTGCCAAAAAGGGTTCACACCATCATTGCAATGAAGATGAGAAGTAATAGAGGTGAATGGTCAAATTCGTGTTCTCTTTTATAATTCAAATCGATATCCTTTGCGTTCATGCGTATTTAATATTCTCTTGAGTTTCTTACACACCTTTTGAATAAATTGTGCATGTACATGGAGAGTTTATTTCAAGATATATTTTGTGTCGCGATAGTATTAATCCTTATAAACTGTTTTGCCCTAAAACCCACGTATATTCATATTACTGTGAACACAGCGTTTGCACAAGAGCTTGTGAAAAATTCAGAAGAATTACTCGAGTGCAACTCGAACCAACGACTTCCTGCTTTCCAGTGAAGACGTCTTAACCATACGACCACCGAGTTCGCCAGGGTTGGCTGGCTGGTCCGAGTCATATGTAGCACCGCAGTTTTATATTGTGTATAGGGGAGATGTTAATTTTAATAACCGATTTCGCGCTAATAGACAGTTTAATTTAGATGCCAAAACGAGACGAGTAAAATCAATTTATCTCTTTCAATTTTGTCATCGTCAGCAAAGTTCTTCCTCGAGGGTCACAAGAACAGCAAAGTATGTATTTTGATTCTCAGTTCATTTTTAGGGGGATAGCTTATCGACAGTCAAAACTACTAGCAGTTACCTTGTCAAACAGTTTTGGTGCCACTGAGACATAGATTCGGCTGTCGCTTCCCAGAAGCAGTTCGATGCCGAGCGTTGGCATGGACACTTTCGTGAAGACTGACGACAGACGAGTAACCAGGATTGTAGTGTTTTCAACAGGCCAATAATACGGCAATTTTATATCGTGTTGGAGCCGGTTGTGGTCCGTCACTTTGACTGCATCAGGTAATTGAAGTCTGTCCAGGTGTAGAAAGATACCGTCTCTCATTATCATGCACATCATGTGCACACACAAAACATGTCAAAATTCAACACGTTTGAAAAATCTATCTCCCATAGAATCGGATTGGGAATATAACTGTTCACCATGGTTAACCTACCCTTAATATGATTCTTGTCAATCGTGAGGGCGTGGCCAGAGCTTTGTTTACTCGCTGCAGAACCAATAATTTCCTTTCGATTGGGTCCAAACGGAAAGAAGGTTGAAGACGCTAACACGATAGCGGTCTTTTGGAAATATTTTAGTAACATTTTATTCAACGTTTTCATTATATATTTTCTATCTTATTACACTTAAGATCATTTGCCAATCCAGACGCAGCTTTTGAAATCTTAGGTCTGTTGCATTTTGTAATTTTGCAGGCGCTACGCAGAAGATCAACCTGTTTATGAACCAACGAAATAGTTTGATTTTTACAACTTATTTCCTAACCATACCAGTGTTCACTTCAAATAACACTAGTTTATAAATATTCAGTTTTCACAAATTGTTTACTAGTGTTCACTGGAAGTAACAGTAGTTTACAACAACGAAAATAAGACCAGTTATGCGCATGGGCGTAAATCCCGGGGGCGGGGGAATATACCCCCACTTTGAGTGTGGGGATGGGCTATTGAATCATCCTCCCACACACACCCACAAGTGTGTATTTGCCTGCAACTGGGGACCCCCAATTGTTCCTCTTTTGTTTGTACTTGTAATCGGGGACCCTTTGTCAATCGGGGACCTTATTGTCCTCTATTGTTTAAGGTCCCCAGTTTAATGCAGAAACAAACTCACACCCCCCCCGACACACACACCCACACACACTCTTTGTGGTGAGAAAAATATTAAGCGGATTGTGAAGAATTTTTCAGCTTTCCAACGAAAATGCATGCAATATCGCTCATAACAGGGAAACCAATTTTTAAAAGTCATAAATATACGATTCTCAATATTAAAGATGTACATCAGTATGATGGACATCGACCTCTATGTAGAGTCACATGGGTCATCCCCCACCCTGCTTTTCAAACCACTTGTTTTGCGTTCACTGAAAACGAAGTGTGTCGGCGGTCATTCGCGGACAGCACTACACGTGCAAGGATGGCCTTATCACTGCGGCAAAACGCAGACTCAGAATTCACTGAGCTTGTTCACGCTTGTACGATTTGTTCTCGAATGATCTTGCCTTTTTCAAATGTGGAACTGGTTGATTCTGATTGATATACTCACTCATGCAGACTCCCATCCGGAGTCTTGATGCTCAGTTTGGGGACATTCCAACATCGCGGCTCCAGCTCACCACACTCCGATTTATCCATGAAGATGCTGAAGGGTGGTCCCGATTCGGTCCCGTTCTGGACCAGCACGTACTCGCAGTTGCCGTCAAATTCGTAGCTTTTTCCCTCAAAGGTGTTGAAATAGTGCCCTCCAAAGATAGTGCATGTAACAGGGCAGGGATTGTTTGAGCAATCCTGAAGCTTGCCCTCCACACAGACACTGAGGAAGGAAGATTGACGAGTGAGCACTTACGAAACCAGGTCACAAAATTATTTTTGGTATACAAATGTTATACCCCGCACAATATGTGGGAAACAGGGACCCCTTTATGTGATGCATAATTATATACCCTAAGGCTAATGTGCCTACTTCACCAGCCCCCCCCCTTGAAAATCTGAAAGGAATTTCAACACAAAAGAAGACACAATAGAGAGGGGTCCCTTTTGCTACATATTGTGCAGCAAATGATAAGAACAGTATCACGGTGATGTCAATTATAACAATTTCACCTACATTCAATGGAGTGATTAAAAAGCCTAGGAAGAATGCAAAATCACGAAACTGTTGCTACACTATAAATGCGTTTTTCTTGAATCACTTCCATTTTCCAGGTCATTACTATATTGGTTACATTCTAATTAAACACATGATTTCACATGATTTCTCTTATCTTGAACAGATAATTTTTCTCAAAAAGACTTCATTCGCGCAAGTTGTAAACAATGAAAGAACTCGGGCAGAGTTCAGTGTCTCCCATTTTTACTGATACGCTCGGGGAGTACTTCCTAAAATCACATTCATCGCGACAAGCTTGCAGGAGTTTTTCTGATGCTGTGGGATCCTTTCACACGGATTTCATGCAAATAAAACATTTATTTCCTCAAAATTAGGACAGGCACGGACCGTTTACAGACTGAACGCGAAAACTGAACAGTGTTTATGCAGAGACCAACGTGAGTAAGAATGTTTGCGTGAATGCCCTGGAATGAAAATCCACATGATTTCAGACTGGATTATGTTTTGATGAATGTCACGTTCGCAAAAGATTTGGCACAAGAGATCATGGTGGTCGAATATCCCAAAAGAGTGCTCGAAACAGACCCTTTCCAAATAAATTTATTTGCGACGGCGCTTCTCCATCGCTTCTAATTCTGAGAGTAAATATGCTTACCAGTCATCACAGCTGACCTTCATCACAGAACCGTCCGGGTAAAACTCCCCAGCTTGGAAACATGGGCAATTTTCTTTAGTCACGCACATCTCTCCGTCAAAGTAGGTACCTAAATTGGGTTTAAAATGGCATACAACACAAAAGGATTCAGACGGATACTGCATGGGAAATATAATTTCATTAAACCCTTTTGTGACACTTTTGAACCCTCATCAGAAACGTCAATGCGTACTTCGTAATTGGGAATTTAAATTTAGCTTGGAACCCATAAAGCCCGGGGCTAAGCGAAGGAAGGGTGTCTGGAAACCTTTCTGTCCTTTTTTATCCGAGCCACAGTGAGAGACCAAACGGTGTAAATGTCATTTCGACACTAAACTGGCAATTTCTTATCGTGTTTGTTTTATTTCTACTGAATTATGATCACACGATTTAAAAAAAAAAAACAGTTGAGTTGGCAGTTGGCCGGCTGTGACCAAAACCGTCCAATGTGCTTTTTTTAATGTTATTCATCTTTAAATCAAATAGGGGGTTCTTTATTGGCAACTACTTTGCAAAATAACTGCAGACAAAGAGAACTATTCAGAAATGCAAAGTGATTGTACCCCTAATTAAAGAGGCTAGGAATGAAAAATGGTGCAGTTTTCGTTTGCGGAGGCAACCGCTAAGAAGCAGAGGAGGAGGATTGATATAACTTAATCTCCAACGAACGACAAGAGTTTTACCATATGTAAATGTTTGGATATTTTTTCTTCTTGATAACACATATACCTGATGTACACTGGCAACCTGGCACACAAGCATTCCCACAATCTTCAGGGTTGAAGTTCTCGCAGGTTGGGGGGCATGCTGATCCACATTCTTTGTACACCATACCGTGGTCACAAGAGACAGCTGTAAAGGAAGACATGCGACATAATACACCTTTGAAATCGAATTTCAACCAGATTAGATGTATAATTACTTTTAATAAGACTACTTTTTAATATAACTTGTGTTGCTGGTATTCTTTTGTGTTTTCTATGTGCATGTATATACTGGTTGGCTAACGTTCTTCGTGCCAATGGCCGATTTATGTGCATACTTGTAAATTATTTGCAGAGTTTCATTATTCAACACACAAAATGGGACTCTCGTCAACTATCAACACACTCTTAACTGATTTTTAAAAAATCAGTTTCCTTCAATGAAATGCTTACCACAGGTGCCGTTTGGAAGTTTGGGTCTCCAATCGACATGCAGGCCAATCCTGGAACAGGACATTGAATATTCGGCGTAGACATCACATTGGCCTTGCTCGAAGCTTGATTTTTCGATTAGAGCCCTCGACAGAATGAAGTAGCACGAATCGATGAATGGTTTTAC
The DNA here is from genome assembly GCF_001949145.1 of Acanthaster planci. The sequence goes on along the minus strand of NW_019091606.1, from coordinate 293,122 downwards.
GTCGCTCAAGGACCTACAATCCTTGAAAAAAGGCTGAGAGGCAAAGTCATCACAAGCCTTCCGGACTTTCTCCTTGTTGGGCATGTCGAGGCTATCGAAAGGGTTCAGCAGTGCCTCATTTACTTTTCTACAGGCGATGCCTTGATCCAGATTCAATTCGTTGACAAAGCTCTTGACAGAACGGTTGTGGAGATCGTTTCTGGGGTCCAAGTCGTAATTACCACATAAGCCGAACTTATCGTTCCACTCCGCTGACGATTCGTGGAGGCTGTTGACTTCAATTACCGCATTGTTGTTACCGTCGAAAAAACACTCGGGTCTCTGCATGTAATTAAAATACATAATAAAAACATTCTTCGTGGTTCTTTTATTAATGGCTATAGTGGGATGGCATTTATACATTTCGCCCAGAAAGCACCAATTTATGGGAGGGCTACCTTAAATAGGTCTGTTCCTAGGGTGGGTCGGTGCCGTCCTATTGTGACGGCGAGGGGGAATTGAGGGGAAATGATGTTAGGATCCAGCAGAAGGCATAGCCCTCTTTCAGCGCCATTTCGATCCTTACCATCAGTTCCGCGGCACACCTTGTACACCCCTTCTGGGTTGATCGTGATACCAGATGAAGTCTGAAATGGTAGGACCACACTTCTGTGGTTGACGTTTACTTCTCCACCGGGCAACAAATCTACAATCGTCGTGGAATCCCTTCACGCAAATTAAATAAAGAGTCAGAAATCAAGTGAGCCCAGAAGGTACAAAAATCCTAATGGCATTATAATTTTCCCCTTCCGTCTTGCCTTCTTGGATCAATTGAACATTTCTCAATGTTATTGATTGGGGTAGGTCGTAAATTCTCCTGATCGCAGCGTTAAAGTCGCCTGCACTTGGAATTTGTGAAAACCATGTTCCCCTCCAAATCAAATCAAAAGGTACTTGAATGTGAAATACAGTGAACATAACATTTGTGCAGCACACTGTGCTTGCCGAAGTCCACACCAATCTCATCACAAACTAATACCCAGTCATTAAATCGTCAATTCCCTCTTTGGGAAAAATGAAATCATAACAATCTTTCTTTCACCCAGCCGGCTCCAAATATCAGTCATGCACTGCCTGTATAAAAAATGGTTGACGTGTTTATATCAGAGGTGGTAGCAAGTCAATTTTTGCAAGTCCAAGTCAAGTCATAAATCAATTTGAGCAAGTGTAAGTCAAGTCAGAAGTCATTCGGTCCTGTCACATGTCATTTGATCATATGTCAAGTCAAGTCACAAGTCAGTTTGGTCCGAACACAAGCAAGTCACAAGCCTTTTTGTCCAATTAAAAATCAAGTCGTGCTTTATTTTATCTAGCTCTCATAAGTAAATGGGGCCGGGCATCAACTTAGGACAAGGGTTTTGGACAAATGAACTTAAATCGCTTGCCTAGTTACACATACACGTACGAACTTACACTTTATTGTGCGATAACGATTTCTATGTGTAGAAATATACAGTATATACTGAACAGTATATATACAGTAATACTTTTTAAAAAAAGTGATGTCAAACGCCTGCCACTGTGTCTGCACAATTACATCAACATGACAATATGACCGCCAGTAATTGGACAAAGCCCTAGTTTCTATTCATTAAATGCCCCTTTCTACTGTAATAATAATTACAACAGACTTCCTGGTCGTTGAAAACAGTGGTTTTTAAAAATCTACATGAAAAGTCGTCTGCGTCCGAATTTTCACTTGGCTACGACCTTAAATTACACACGACCCTGCAGTATTTGGCAACTGCGGTCACAGATGGAGTTGTTAGTCATGCGTGATTTCAAGCCACGGCCAAGCTATTCAGACGCGACTTTGGGCAGGCAAGACAGTCGTAGAGGTCGCGAACCGAACGAAGTCTTCCGCCGATTATCTGAAGAATGCGGTAGTTGATAGGGCTAATTTAAAACTGTATTGGGTTTGATTTAGTAGTTTTCTGACCTGTTAGTAACAAGTCATAAAGTGCAAGTCCAAGTCAAAAACTGACAGTTACAAGTCAAGTCACGAGTCGCAAAAATAGCATCTCGCGTCCGACTCGAGTCCAAGTCAAGTGACTTTAGTCTACAACTCTGGTCTACATCAAAGTAAACTGACCTATGACATGATGTCGAAAGGCCCAATAAACAAGATACTCACTTGCCATTGGGACTTATACTTTATTGAGACGTATTATTGGGACTTAGGACAGGTTTCTGTTTCACCAGAATATTGGCGATCCAACAGAGTACTACAAGAGCTAAAGTTGACAATCAGAGCCGTCCTGATGCAGAGGGATTTCGAGATCCAGTCTACATTACTGTCAATACTTACGATAGAGTCACAGCACTCTTGCAGTTGTCGTTGATGCAGCTGTAATTGGAAATGAATTCCACCTTGAAAGAGGGCGTGCGTGCCATGAAATGGCGACACTGCAGTGGGTAGTTATAAGCTAGTCCATCGAAGGTTCTCACCGAGGAGCCACTCCAAATATGACAATGCCCTGGAGGGGAGAGACACATCTGACTTTGTGAGTAATCATAGTCAACTATAATGCTGTTAATTATATCATTCTTTTCAGTAGTCAAATAAGCAATAACTCTCCATCGGGTTTCTCTTAGTGTCATCACGCAGGGATATTACAATATGACTATAGAGTTGGCGCCTGCGTCCGCAGAAAAATAGAGAATCCCTCCGCACGCTTGGACACAAGATTTCACTAATTGATCGTAATGAATCTAAACAAAGGCAATATAACGAATTGTACGAATGTCAGTCTGGAAAAGAAGGGTATTTTTAGAAATCGTGTGAGTTTGTTCTGAGCGTCCCTCAGGCTTGGTGCAAGCTACAAGTGATTTCAGACGTTAAAACATTGAAATATGTCCATAAACCTACTTGATGACGTCATCGTGACGTCATTACCTGAGACAAATGTTTGCTTTAAATTCACAGATGTGATGTCTCTCGGCAAATTATTTTTTTCAAGGTTGAAACCGACCGTTTTAAAAATAAATTAATATTCAAAATTTGAAAATAAAGGAAGTGATGCCTTCATTATACCTCATTCCTAGTACGTAAATCTGTGTATGCATGCACCTACTCACCAATTTGTATGTGGATCATAGCTTGTCCATGGGTGTAATAATACAGGATCATGTTTGTGACGTCATCATGACATCCACATGACAAACAAACCAAAAAAGTAATCGAAGGTTTTTTGATGTGAGGATTTTATTGGGTTAGATATGTTGAACGCAAATTATTTGAAGCTGCTCAATTTAGTTCTGGATTCACAACTCCGTTAAAGGGTGACATTGATACAACGTCTTTATTATTTCTTGGTTGTAAAGAACATTTAATATTTCACTTTCAATTTCGCAACATTTCTCGTGCTAGTTTTTCTTGTTAATGCAGTCGATTTGCTGATGAAGACTTGCGCCTACTTTTTTTGGGTGGGGGAGGAACATTCGAAGTAACTCAAAATTGGTGGGTGTGGAAAGGTATCACCGCCATTTCGGTGTAACTATCTTTTTAAAAAAATAAGATACATTTAATCCAGATATAACTTTATACTTTACAGCCGATACTCTGAATCATACATGGTAATCAGCATCAATTAACTATAAGCTCCGAGCTGGACCAACAGAGGGCACAAATTTCGCAGTAACAGAGGCTCCTTTGGTCGGAACTGCACTTCAATGGTTCGTGAACGATTATGAAATGCACACGTTACACACAAGTTGCTACCAACAAAATGAATGCTAAAGTAAATTTTCTTTTCAAAGTAGGAGACTTTATATTTACCATTTCCATTGCATCTGAAATAAATTTAAGTAACCCAAAAAGTTAGATTTTTATGTTGAATTTTCTTTGTAAAGAAGAGAAAGCAGAGAAAATTAAGCAGAAATCGTATAAAACCTATCCATTTGGTGGATGGGAATCAGAGAATAGCGTCAGTGTCAAACCTATCATCGGTTGCCAATCACTGCTGATACAAATTCAGATCAGAAATATTTTTACAGTTCCGTTATCACGCCGTTATCAGATGCCTTATCATCAGATTCTGTATACAATTCTGCAAGATGTTCCTGCAACGGATCAATTTCAGTTTAAGATGAAATCAACATGCTTAGAAGCATCGCAACTTCAATGGATTTGCAGTTGACATTTGTCCTCTGCAATGACGTCATAATGATGTCAGCAAGTGATAGGCTTCCTGTTATATTTCAGAAAGTGGTAAGGCTGACATGTTCAAATTTGTGAACTATAATGTTTTCGTCTGACGTAAAGACAGTTCCAACATAAATGTCATTGTTAAACGAAATACATCTCTCGTGCGTTTTAACTTGACAAACGCTAATTTCTATTTTGGTAATGATTCAGGAAAGAAATTTTACACATTAGGTTACTGTCTTTAGGGAGACAAATTGTTGCTTATGATAATAAGCAACAATAAAAACTGAAGATAAAATGGGAGATACCTGGATTCCTAGTACTTACCATCGGGTACCCCTTTTAAAGTTGGCTCGAAAGACGGCAAATATTGCTCGTGTGGCTCTCTCTTATTCTTTTCGCTAATCGCATCTTGGAATAAAATACAGACGAATATAATCTGATGTAAGACTTTTGAGGTGATTTGAGGCGGCAAACATATCTATCCATAGTTACCTTTTCACATGTAAACATGTAATAAGCTGGTTTTGCATTCCACACGTACCCGACATTAAGTGAATCAGAGGTCATTTGGGAAAAGTCGTGCGTGTGCGCTAGGTCAGCCTGATCAGCGCGGCATACACAGATCGTGTTCCCGCCGGTGTGGTTTGTTCTCGAATGACCTGATCTTTTTAAACACCGAATTGGCTCATTAACGGACGGTCACTTGGGACTCCTTTGTTTTCCACCACCAACGATCAAAAACGTTTCCCCAGAAAAGAGGAAACTGCAAGGCGGCCACAGCAATCACTTGAAAGTTAGCATACATGTCAGAAAATGCTTGTCAGGAGACATCGGGTGCCGTTTTGGTTCAATCTCACATCCAAGCGAAGTTTCAACATTTTAATGATTTTTCCCTTTATGGTGTACGGCTTTATGCAACAATTGCTAGCTGTGAGAGAGTCTGCAAAAATCAAAGATCATAGTCCTCTTTTTTCTTCAAAGAAAAATATTTCTGAACAATTTCTAACCTTTCTAAAAATGAATGCCCATGGCATTATATTTCTAACGAATGAAAAAGATTTGCTGTATACGCACCCTGTATTAGCCGACAAACAGTGCTACTTAGACTGCATTTGCCCACGCTCTCGGAGCAACGTACTGACTTCAAGTTGTTGCAGAAGGCTGAACAGATGAAATGGGAAGGGTTCAAGTTCAATCCAATGAGAAATAGTTGTAGTAACAGTTTGACAAAACATCATCCTTGGTTGGTGTCAGGTTTTGCTCCAAAGTGTATGTTTGCCCCATTAAAGACAGACATATTTTTTATTTAGTAAGTCGCAGTATTCGTTATTACAGGTTTCATTATAAAAAAAACTACTAGAACACGATTTTCATTTGCTTTTGGTTAAGTCAGGCAAAAAACAACTGTGACGTAGAAAGTGAACGCTCTATCATCAGAACTGTGAAACGAACCACTGAGAAAAGACTTTGTGAACACATTATAGTCCAGGAGGTTCACGGTTAAGGCAAAGCGTGAATGGTTTAAAGTAACGAGAGTTGTTCTTTAAAAGTGTTATGAGTGTTTGAGGTGGCTGGGTTTAACCCCATCACGCTTGCGTCTGTATCTGTTCTTTGTTCTCTCCTTTTCCCATGAACACCAATTCTCAATAACACTTCCTCAAGACCAACGACGAATAAATGAAGAACAGTCATAATTCCAATATATGTGCGAAGTTTTGTCCAGCTTTTTTTCATCGTCCAAATGTAACTGTGATGTTCATGATTGCGGATAAGACAGATCTTTTGCTAGGGAACTATTTCCTGCAAGCAAAGTCATCTGACCTTTGCTTACATTGTTAAAATTGTGTTTCTCAATAACTGTTTACAAGAAATATCCCTGTAAAAATCACAATGTGTTATCGCTCAATACAGCAAACAGTTGTTGGTGAAGAGAACGTCTTTGTGCTGTTTGTAATATAAAATCAGCAACGTTTGTCAACAAGGTTGAGCTGTGGAAAGCTACCTTAAACACTGCAGTAATGTTCATTAACAGAGCGGCTCTGAGTTTGTGGCAGCGCCCTCTATCTAATAAAAAACACTGTTTAACTACGCCTTTGTAATTAAAATTGACTCAACAATCTCTGTGTAATAACAGAAAAAAAAGTAACAGTGCATGGGCTTTCAGAAGGTCAAAGTCCGGTAAATGTCAAATGCTGGAAATGGCTCTGGTATTCTAAAAATGGTCTAGGGGATAAATCTGAAATCAATTAAGAAGATAAACTTAGATGTTTAAGTGCTGAATAATTTCCTGCTTATTATGAGGTCATCAGACAATCAAATTATACTTATGTCAAAACTTGAGAGATAACCTTTCAACTAAATGAAGCACTTATCCAAAGTGTATGTTTTGTAAACAGGAGATGACTCGCAAATGTAATATATTTTCGAAACAAGATGGCAACAACAAACCCTGAAACTAATGTTTATTCATGGTGGGTAGCATAAATGCCAGTGGTAATAGCTTTGTTCATTTTGGCTGATACTTTGAGATCTATAAATCGTGGGTGTTTCTTATTCTAAACAAAGTTTCAACAAAATCCTAACCCTGAATCTAATGAAACAATTAAAAATTTGAGTATTAACCCTACAATTAGATCGAATAGTAGTATTATTACTTTTACAAAATTTTCAGATAAGTAAAAAAATACATATTGCTTTTACATAAAGTTACAAAGAAAACTTGAAGAAATAGACTTTTTCGCTTTTCGTTGGGATATGATTCATTTGCATTTAGGCTTACTCGTAACACCTTCAAATGTGCTGTTGAAATGCACTCTGAAGCCTTATACTTCAAATTTCCCTGTTTCATCGATTTTAACCTCCTGAGTTATTTGCCTCGAGAATTGATGACTGATGGAATATCCAAATCCTTTAATAATCGGCACAGCCTATAAAACCAATAGTTGCCTTAAATAAATTTTTTTTGTCTTTCTTTTGTTTTGTTTTGTGTTTTTTGTATTTTTTTGTCTGTCTGTCTGTTTGTTTGTTTTTGTTCTTTTTTGTGAGGGCCCTTTTAGGTGTTAAAAATAAAAGCAAGGATCGATAACCGAAACGTACGTATTCCACAGTGGTCGGGTTTGTTTTCGCCATCACAGCAGGCTCTCCTGCGAGAGAAGACAGACAAAGGCTGGGTAAGTATGTGAAGAAATATTCAACATACACTACGGTTAAACATTAGCATAAGTGACGTTCTAACATTCAGATAATAGAACTTTTAATTTTACGGGTCACAGATGAGCTAGTTTCTTTCTTCGCATTGCATCTTTAGCATTTCTCCAATTTCCGAATCATGGAATATTTATTGAATCGAATAAATGCTCCGCATCAATGAGGAATACTCAGTTTAAGTTTACTGAACGATTAAACAGCCGTGTTTATAACCAACGTGCTAGGATTGGGCTCATCCAGTATACCTGTAGGTTTCGTTTTTTTTCTGAAAATTTTAAAAATAAAATAATCTTCATTAAACAAGCATGTCACGACTCATCATGACGTCACACTTGCGTGCATACTTCGGTTGCAGGACTGATGTCTTTGTCTGTTTTAAAAAGAGCATGAGACTTTTCTGCTTTTTCGGGTTGAGATTTGAAAAAGTGCAGTTGTTCCTCGGAGACATTACGTTAAGAGATATTAAGACAGACTATGGACTCTGTTAAACCCGACGAAAGGATCACAGGATATGACACCGTGTAGTTGCATATCATGGAACAGATCGCTGAAAGAGCCATTCTGCCATCATTGACTGAGAAGAATACCAATTTAAAAATTAGTTTAAGTGTCGTTCAGAAAGCTTTCCGTATAGTTCTCATATTCGAAAAGAAATTTACAGCAAATTAGAACAGCAAACCCTCCATGGCTAGCTGCTTCATATGAATTTAAATTTCTCTACCTCGAAAGCAGCTCATATTAAGAGTCATTCATGCAAATTACAAATGAAGCTGCTGAATTAAACAAAGAAATCTTGCTAACCAAGTGCAAGCTTGCCACACAGTTTTTACAACCAGCAAGTGAAGAAAAATTGGCTGATAATAACTTCATCGTGGATGTAAAATGAATGGCACCTTAAAGGTTTCACCCCCTACCTCATCATCCTATCCATCTCTTACACGGCTCCATCCCTCTCCTATTCAGCCTCCATTCCGTCATTCTGTTCATCTCCTACTCCGCCAAATTTCTTTATCCAACCCATCTCATGCTCCGCCCCATCCCATCATCCCGCCCCACCCCATCACCCCATCTATCTCCTACTCTTTCCCCTTACTCAATCATCCACACCTGTGTCCCTTTGCATGTGGTACACATTGTAATGGGCGTGTGCATACGGTACAGGAGTGTACAGTTTTTACATGTACATGAACATTACACCATACATGTACGCTATTCAAAAGTCTGGGGTTCGATTTCTTTATTAAATATTGTGCACATGCATAAAAACTACATTTCAAAGCAATGATCCCACAGATTGAAGATTGAAACAAACAAGCACAAATGACTCATACTATTACCCATTACCCGCAAGTAAAAACGTTAACGTTATAGATGGCCGGAAACAGTGACGGACTTCCGCCCCGACAGGCAGATGGACAGACGGATAGAGATTGGTATTACATAGGTTCGCATTTGCGTCGCAGCTCGCCAAAAGGAAGCGGGCTTAGTTTGAACAAACTCAAATGCCCTCGAGTGAGGTCATTCGATTACAAACCGTTCTCAAATTTCTCTGATATGGACCGCTCACATTTTAATGTTAATATAAAATGTAAATGTACTCATGGCGCGCAACACCGTGCCGCACTGCACAAGGTGGAAGGGGAACAAGTGACGAACCACTGTTAAGAACTTTTCTTTTCATCATTGGCGGGTCAAAATCTGCAACAAGGTCAACCCAACGCCTTGGTCAAAGCCAACATTTATTTTATCATTTAGAGGAGATAACATCTCTCAAAATGGCTTTAAATGATTTTGAAAACTTGAAAAACTTGAAAGTCTTTTTACTTCGTCTGAATGAAGGTCATCCAACAATTTTCAAGCGAAATTGCATTTCTCTTTTTACGTTTTTAACCTGTCACTAGAGGGCTCACGGGTATCAGTTTCTGATATTAAACATTAAAAATTAAAGCTGATTTCAAGGAAGAACAAAAATATAAAACTTTCATTTGAAAGGTTCTCAACCAGACCCCTATTCGAAAAGAATGCCAAAAATGTTTCTTGTTTAGTTCAATATATGTACACGTACTTGCACTGTATACCAAATGTAACAATTTGATACTGGAATTATAAAGTAACACGACCGCTTTGTACACAAAACCAATACACAGCAGAAAAACCTTAAAATGTAGTTAATAAAACAGGCATCAATAAGACGTCAAGCAAGTAAGCAGGCTACCATGTTTTTTAATTTTCATAAAGCTTGCTTGCAGAACTCAACAGGGGGCTTTTTTTACTCGGGTACGTGATTAAACAGTTTGTGTCTGTTTTTCTGCAAGGTTCTAAGAAATATAAGTTAAGAACATGATCTAAGAAGATGGAGTGACTGTGGCAGTTATTTAAAATGAACTATTATTCAAACAGGAATTTCACAGCTCAAGTGCATAAACACATATAGGGCACAAAATTTGAAATCAAACAGGACACAAATTTTAAAATGAAACATGTTGAATTTAGGATAAACAATAGTCGTCTTAAAGAAATGGCACAGCTTCACTGAAGATTTTCATTTTTCAAGGTCCTCTTCAAGCAAGTAAAGCTACACATTTGCTATCTCTGCAACCAGTCCAAGTGTGACCAAGATCTGAACAGACACAAAGCCAAGACGCTGAAGAAAATTTGCCAAGCATAGACAACGTTCTGCTTAACCCTCCTATGGAAAGATGCATTCTTGACAAAGTTGTCCTATCAAATGACAACTATGTGTCGGTATACTGTGGCAAATCAATGATTACTGCCTGAAATATCCCGCAATGTGTCTTGCTTGTGACTGCTTATACATAAAAAATTATCATCTAATTTATATTGAACACAAATACCTGCTGAGAAATAATTTTACACTCAGCATAAGGCTAGCTGATCTCCAATCAATTAGCCATGGCTCTAACTCTGGATATATAAAGCCTTGTTTCCATCGAATTTATATCGGAGAGTGAATGTCACTGTGTCATGATCAGCTGTCAGCAGTCTCATTAAAAGACTCCAATTTAACTAAGCACTATCGTAAGTTTAGGAGAAGAATGCTGAATGCAGTCTCACATCTTTCATCAGTTTTAACTCACAAGGTACTCCTGGTTTCGACGGGAAGGAAGGGTAAGGTTATTTTATATACACCGAAAAATGAAGACCTAAATTTACTCCATTTCTTGCTGCAAAAGGCAAGATGAGGTATCTGACGGTTTAATTTTATGCATATTTTAAAGATTAAAACTTTAGTTACTTGTCGAGATATCATCAGAGTAATATGCATCATTACGGTTCAGGGCCAGAATCAGGGTCAGGTCGCGATCAGTTCATACCTTAAATAGTTTCGATTAAAAAAAAAGACGCGTAGAATTCGTGTCCAGAAAAAAAATGTAAAGAGACAGAAAGAAACAACGATTAATACAAACAACTTTAAAGAGGTATCTGGGTTGCACCTGTTTACCTAATGAGCTCATACCAATACCAATCGGCAGGCAGCTTGTAAACAGTTCAGGATATTGACACTGAAACCTGGTACATGCACCAACATAAACCTTGATGTCCAATATGTATGGTTTCATGACGTCATTGTGCGTCCAAAAATTATGGAATACAAATTATTTCAGCTCTGGATTAGAAGAAGTGTTTTCAACTATACTGTGTAACTTTGAACTGAGGGAGGGAGCACGTTCCTATTTTGAGACTTAGTAAACAAAATTGTGGGCGACATTGTTGATTGTTGCATGCATTAGCCAAAATGCACTTTTGGGCTGAGGTTTAAAAAGTGGAAGCGTCCCAGCTTATTTCCCTCAGAAAACAGATGCAACTGAAGCCAAATATTGCGGCATTGTATATTTTGTTTTGGGTTTTTGTTGCTCTTTTATATTGCACAGTCCGTCTTCCAAACAAAAACAAAATGGTTTAACAGGGTGCAAAGTAACCTCAAATCCATAATCTCAAAGCCAGATGCTGAAGTACGTAAACAAACTGCCAACAGAGGGTTTCTCTCCGGCAATCAATATACCCACCAAGTGTCACCGATCAATGAATTAAACATCCCTTGAACTCAGACTTTTCGTATGCCAAATACCGTTGATTATTTGTTTCGCGGGCATGAATCGATTTCCTATAGAAAAACTAAAAATTTTTGGCAGTCGAGTTGAAAAAAGGTCTGCACATTTCTTCTATGTTTGACTGGAGAACTACCGGTACATGTTTGAAGCAACGGCTATTTGTGGTAACAAAAGTTTTTTACAATTGAGTTTCTGCTATCTTTTATGAACTTTCTTTCATAAACTGATTCTTCTTTTATACATCATCCTATTGTATGTATTTGGTTCTCTGATGTGGTTAATATCTATGGTTTCAAATTTCCCCCAGAAAAACAAAAAACATAAGCGAAACCACAAATTTAAAAACGACAAAACCAACCATAAAAAAGTCATCAGATATTGCACAATCCGATGTTCGAGACCCTCAGTAGCATTTTCAACAATAAATTGATAACCCGGTCGCAGAAAAGAAAGCACGTAATGCTAGACAAGGGTGGATCCAGGGCAATTGTTTCGGGAAAAACTTGTTGAAGGGCAAAAATCTTGACCTTTTGTTAAGTATTAACTTTCTCGGGGGAAAGGCAAAACCTTGAGACTTTTAAACGCTTTTGAAAGATAAGGAAATAAAATACATCAAAAATCGCTTTTCTCCTTTTTCCCTCCATTTTGTTTCCGTTGCCCCTTCTCCTGAGTCTACCCTTGGTTCCAGAAAAATGATTGGTGCATAAAAGGAAATCTGATCAGAAAACACTGCACGAAGTAGAGTTAGTCTTTATTTGTTCATACAATTGTTTGCAAGACTACCAATTAGTCTTAAGTTCGACATACATGACCCTTGTTCGACTAAGCTTCAAACGAAACTTATTTCTTATCAATATGTGGATCAAAATGACGTCAAATTTAGCTGGTTAAATATTCAAGCCTTTTTATCGTTTGGGGGAATATTTTGACTTTGAAGGAATGGATATACAGCGAAGATACCTTGATGTTACTCTGTTTATCTTAGGGTTTCAGTCAGTTGTGGTTCACAGTTTTTGCGCTCATTTTAGATTATTATTTTCGCTGCTGGTGATGCATGTAGCTGGAGGTGCCTATTCATGCATTTCTCTTCTAAACAGAAATTTCTGGATTTATCCCACAATTTCCCGCCCCATGCAGTTCAGTTCCATTTACCTTTTGATGTACGTGGACTGCCTCTCCTCGATGCTGGTACCGAAGATGTTGTTCAGGAGATGTTTTTCGGACACGTCGTACTCAACCTTCTCGATATAGTAGAGCTTTTCAATGCATTCCTTCGTCGGTTTTTCTGGCACTGCAACACAGCTGGGTAATGAAACAGACGGAAGCAGACCTAGATTTTGTACAGATTGTTAATGCTTACACACGATACCAGTCCCTGCGCTTTTGCAAGTGCATTTACATACAAGTAATGCCAGTATCCCCTTCAATATAACCAGTCCAAATTTATCAAGAGGTGTGTTAAAACAAATGTTAATACACGGTTAAGTTGCACGTTGTTAAATAGGTAGACTGTCTAAGGTATTCATGAATTGAAGATGAGTTAGTAGAGAGAGGGGGGGGAGAAACTGATGCCTGCATGATTTACAGAGCTCCGTTGCTATCTTTGGTAGCAATACATGTACATCGTCGGTCTCGTTAATCATAGCGTTTCGTTTACAGTTAGTTTCGCCTTTCCGTTTGATAATTTCACCATTCAATGACAATTTCGCCATTCAATTCGTCAATTTAATTGAACAGGTCATTTATACCGTTTCATTTTGCACTTTCACTATTATTTCTGTTATTTGGCACGTTCGCTATTACATTCGGCAATTTCACGATTCAATCCTCAATGCGACCTTTTCAACCAACAACTTAACTATCCTCTAAGGCAATGTCGTTGTTCGCTTCGGCTGTGCACCATTCAATTTTGTAGATTCACAGCTTGATTCTGTAATTTCACTTTCCAATGTGGCAATTTTGCCATTTCGTTGTTCAGTCTCAAATTTCCGTTCTACAAATTTATGAATGCGTATCAATTCATCTTTCCTCCCTGCTGTTCCATTCTGCAAAAAAACTACTTAAATTTCCCTCGTTTGCGAGTTTGTGTAGATTAAAATGACGGTTTGTTTCAAACAGTTCTAGAAGCACGCACAAAGAAAAGAATATCACTTTTATTTTAACTAAAAGAAATGGCTCCAGAACCGCACCTGCATACCACTGATTTCCGGGAAATAGAAATAAAGGCAATTTAAAGACAGTACTAACAAGGGAGATTTAGAGAGCAAAGCGGCTCTAACAGTGAGGCCTGCGTTAAACGTCGTGCTTCCACGGTGTTGAACTCAAATGCTTTAAACTTTTCTTTTCATTGCGGAAGAAGCACGACGTTTGACGCAAAAGATTTAATACGGTCGTTTCACAATAGTGCGCCACCAAAAGTTTCCAACGCGTTGGCCAATCACAGTGCGCGAAATTTGTCGACCCAATGCGCGTTTGGAAAGGGTCGACAAATTTTGCGCGTTATGGTTGGCCAACGTGTTACAAACTCTTGGTGGCGTGCTATTGTGTCCTTACAAAAACCGCAAGAGGTGAAATGGCTGAGGCTTTGGACATTGTCGACAAAATTTTAGCAGATAGTGGCTCCAAAATATCCTTGGATGAAACTTCCTCCTCGTCCTCACCAGAAGAAAGTGATGAAGAATTAGTGGCGACCACATCATTCACCACATCGAAGCCACTGGGCACCCCAAGCCGAACTTCGGGTAGGCCTAAGGCCTTAAGGCCAGGTAGGCCTAAGTCCTACAGCATGTAGGCTACACAGCCTTGCAACTAGACACCCTAGTCTCAGTCATTCATATCATTATCATTAGGATGTATTACATTTTATAACCACTAGCAGGCTTGCCATATTTTTCCTGATGTCCCAAATGTGTCACGAATCCTAATTGCTAATCAAGGAAAAGGAAGGACTCCCATCTTTATTCTTTAAACCCTGAAAGATACTGTGCTGTCTCAATGCAGAGTAACTTGTCATGGTTTCCCAGCAGAAATTAAAAGATCACCCTCAATTAACTGGCATATCGTACGAAAAACAGAACACGCTTTTTTGGCAAAATGCCACTTTGAGAGTGCGAGTGTATTATAACCAAAGGTATGGGGAATCAAGATTTAGTTTACAGGCAGTGTGTGTGAATAGGCATTTCGGTCCAACCCAAATCAAGGAAGGCCCAAGTGTCACCACTTCAATAAACAGCTTAAAACCTACCCACTTTTGACATCCTACTTGACCGTGTTAACCTAATTCCCCGGGTTTTTTTTATATACAGTGATCCGATGTTTGGTATAAAGACTTTGTAAATATTGTTCTTATTAGTCCTAATATTATTCTTCAATAATGCAGGACTGGACGGCAAGCAACCTCCACTTACCAAAAGGCACTACCTGTGAACTGCACGGAACCGACTGGGTGTGGCCAAACTTTCAGTCATCTGTCACCCCTACAGATATTTCAACTCTTCTTCTGTGAAGCAATTCGGCAATTGTTGGTGAGAGAGACCAACCGATATGCAGATCAGACGCTATCTGCAGAATCCGCTAACTCTCAGTGTACTTGGATTCGAACGGACGTTCCTGAAATGATAGCCTTTGTCGCACTGCTGCTCTCGATGGGCATCAACAAAAGGCCTAGCTGCACAATGTCCTGGTACAGGTGGGAAGTTCTTCGAAGTCCTTTGTATCCGTCGACAATGTCTCGCAAACGACTTATGGCGCTCCTTCAATTTCTCCACCTTGCCGACAACACAACAACAAGACGACTCCCTCCATGACAAACTGTCTAAAGTTCGTCCGCTACTGGACATGCTAGTTCCGTTTTTTCGTAGCATCTATAAGCCTGGACAAAACCTCTCACCGGATGAGACTATGATAAAGTTTAATGGTCGACTCGGTTTTAAACAGTACATACCACGCAAGTTGGCCAAATATGGCTTGAAATGGTTTTCCTTGAACGCGTCTCAAACCGGTTACACATTGTGACTGGAAGGTGTTTACTGGATCCAAGGCCCCATCAGACCAAATCATCTCGCACTCTGTTGCGTACGCTGAAACCATCCACCCAACCTTACAGCATCAGGCCAACTTGTCGTCGACCTACTGAGAGGACTGGAAAACAAGGGACATGTTGTTTTCATGGACAGTTGGTACAGTTGGTAAGAGCCCTGCTCTTGTGCCCAAGTTGTCCCAGCTAGGGTTTGGAGCTCGTGGAATTGTTCGTTATACCGCACAAGGCATTCCAGACAGTGCAAACACTAAGAAGGTCTCTGAAGCGGGGCAACTATGTGTTGTTTGGCAGGACGCCAAAAAACTTGTAACAGTTCTGACTAATAATGGCGGTTCTGACGAATAATGGCGACTGCAAAAGTGACGCTAAAGACATTCTTTGCAAAAACAGTTCCACCGGACGTCGTACCATCCAAAGACCTGCCGTCGTCAACGATTATAATAAGTACTCGGCGGAAATTATTTAGCATCACAAATGTGTCAGTACTACACGGTGGTGGAAATGCGTTTTCTTCGCAATTCTTGACATCACTTTGGTTAAATTACAGCATCCCTATAAAGCGTCCGCTCACTAGCTTGGATTTCTGGGTCCAGGTCATCGATGAACTGCTATCTGCCTGCAGGACGAGCAACTCAACACCACATGCCCCTGAAACTGCACTCCTTTCAAGTGGACATTATCCCAGAAGAAATAGGCAAGGTCAAAAACGAAACCGTGTTGTTTGCAGTACCAGAACCCAACGTAAACAGACTCGTGTGATTTGTAAGAATTACCGGAAACCAATTTGTCTTATGCCATGCATTGAAACATTTTACAGTGTGCGTCAACATAGACTCGGGCAGTTTAGATTGTACCACCCTCAACCACCGCCCCCATTCCTCCCTTCTCCCACCCCCCCCCACCAATCCTTTAACGCAACATTGGAGGGGGGTGGGGCGACGGGGTGGCAGGCAAAGGCCTTCATGAAATCTGCGCCGAAACTCATGTGCCATAAATGTGGTGCCATCTCCAATCAGTCTTATTGTAGACAAGACTAAATGTAGCACACTCTTAAATAAAAGCAGTTTCTTCCTGTGATTTCATCAATGGTTCTTCATAATTTGGAAAGAGTTCCATGTGCGAAGTTCACTCATTTTCCTCTTCAGTTTTCAATTAATCCCCAGAAATCAGTTTCAGGTCAGAAAAGTCCATTTTAGCATTGAGAGAGTGCAGGCTTTTTCAATGAAAACACTTACAATTTTTCGGACTAGTCACAGGGGGGTTTTTGCACTGGGTGTAAAATGAACTTTGTATATGGAACTCCTTCCTATGATTTTTACCAAAACAACTTCAGTATGATATTTTCCTTATTGGATATCATTATTATTAGTCAATGGGGTGTCATTGCAAGAGTGGCCTTTCATGATCTCGACTGGTGTGGGCGCTATACACTAAAAGTTGCTTAATTGTGCCTGGCAAACAAAGGGAACTTGCATGTAAAATATGGTGGTAAGAAACCCATGAATGACCAAAGAGGTCTTGGGGTCAATAGGGTTAGTATAGAAAATTAAATCGGTCATTTTTATGCTAATTAAAGAACTTGGTGTGCTTTGCTTTGCTTTGCTTTGCTTTGCTTTGCTTTGCTTTGCTTTGCTTTGCTTTGCTTTGCTTTGCTTTGCTTTGCTTTGCTTTGCTTTGCTTTGCTTTGCTTTGCTTTGCTTTGCTTTGCTTTGCTTTGCTTTGCTTTGCTTTGCTTTGCTTTGCTTTGCTTTGCTTTGCTTTGCTTTGCTTTGTTTTGTTTTGTTTTGCTTTGTTTTGCTTTGCTTTGCTTTGTTTT
>NW_019091606.1:239866-275281 GCF_001949145.1 Acanthaster planci | reverse complement strand
CTTTGCTTTGCTTTGCTTTGCTTTGCTTTGCTTTGCTTTGCTTTGCTTTGCTTTGCTTTGCTTTGCTTTGCTTTGCTTTGCTTTGCTTTGCTTTGCTTTGCTTTGCTTTGCTTTGCTTTGCTTTGCTTTGCTTTGCTTTGCTTTGCTTAAGTTTGGTTTGCTTTGGTTTGGTTTGTTTCAAATTTAAGAGGGCTTGTTTTTAAGGGTCCAGGACATGAATTGTACTTGGGTATGCTTGTGTAAGTTGTTCTTCACACAGCTTGCATGGGAAAAACTCCATAAAAAGCACACTTTTAAAATGTTCAAATCGCCCATCCTTTTTTCTTTTTTTTAATGTAATTCACAAATAAACACTGATACACATTTCCCACTTTGGTGGGAATAAGTTAGTATTTGTAAAACGTGATTAGGAAGATAGCAGAACAGAAAAGCCAAATTAATCACTCTTTTAAAAATCATGTGCTTTTGAGTATGGCCTTGGTTTCTGATGTCATGGGTTTATCAACAATCCTGACATTTGAGGGCGCTGTTACTGTGATGTTATGGAAGTCATTACTGCAATGCACTCTTCATTGGGGATTTTCTTTGAAAAGTAAACGCAAATTTTGCCACATGTAATAAGAACCTATTTGAGAACACTTTGCTTTGCTTGTCTACACGTGATCCCAAATGAACGAATCACCAAAGTATGGGTAAATTTTGGTGCAGAAATAGCTGCAATACTAAGGTTTCTCTCTATGACATCACACTTTTGCAAAGTCGCATACCACTGCATAAAATTTCGAGCATTTTTGACATGCCCCGGAACTTTCAAGACAAACAATTGCATCAGAAAATTACTGTGGCAGAGTCCTATAAAATTAAAGCAAATAAAACGCAAACAATGAAAGATCTCATTCCAGAGCACCAGTGCAGGTCTTATTTTTGATGAATTCACCGAGAAAACATAAAGATTCCTGCTATAGTTAACTTTCTCTTTGGCCTTCAGAAAATGCTTTTGCTTGGAGAAATTTTGAGTGCAATTTTCTGTACGCCTCTGAAATTCAGGGGCTTTGAAATATTTCCATGATAAGTTGTTTTATTTAACCCCGCATGAAAACAACCAAAGAACTGAACTCAGGGACAGGTGGACACTCGCATTCTAACTTGTTGATTGGCCTGAGCAGCCGTTTATTGAACTTGACACAGTTCAGGTTGTTCCTGTCCGAAGCCGGTGACGCAGAACTGCAAAAATTGACATTGCGAAAAAAGTATAGAGGGTTTTCATATTAGCGTCGTCTGCGCATATCTGCATCGAAACTCTCTGTGTTGAACTTGCTCGCGCGCGCCCGCGGAGTTCACACAGTACATGGAGCATCCGGTTCGTAAGTGTGACGCGACTTCAGTTTAAATCACGCCCACTGCACAAGATACAGGACCATTGCAGGGAGTTAGCGTTAAATTGTTATTTTTCCTTTTGATTTTACGTTTCAGGTCATCCTGAAAGACTCTTCCACAAAAATTTGCAGCCTAAAAAGTCTGAATTTAACATACCTTTATGTATTTTGTGTCTTGACTCCTTACTTTCAATCGTCTGATCGTATTAAGAATTGAAGCTGACACATACAGCCTCGTTTTCAAACGCGGAAGTGCGCAGATCGACGCTAAAAGCGTCGTATTGGGATCCCTCTATAGCTACTCAGCAATTTACGGAGATAGTTCCCGCCCGAACAATTTTGACCGCTATGTGGGCGGATCCCGCCCCCACCGCTTTAGGGGTTAACAAACCAAATCAGACTATTGCGCAACTCTGCAACCCTGAACACCCCAGTTGTGCTACTAAACAAATGTTTTTATTTGTACCATTCAACTCAAATCTTCACCTTTCATTGAATATCCCCCTTTGTGATTCTGGAATGTTATGTATGTACGTGTTTCCAACAATTTCACGCAAACATTTTCCTACAATTATTTTTTTATTTCGTTGCATATTTTCGGTTTGTTTTCAAAGCTCATTCTGGAATTTAAATCTTTCATTTTTCAGAAATGGCTCCATCGTCAAACATCAAAAAATAAATATGAAAACAGAATCTCATTATACTTTTAATACAGACATCCATTCGGATTTGTTTTGAATAGAAATTATTAATTTCCAATAAAGCAATATACAAAGGACAACAACGGGACGTAACCTACACTGAGTGTGGTTTGTGAAGACACTTTTGCTGGGCGTGATTAAACTGTATCGAAAGAAATAATGTTTTGTGATAAGAGACAGAGACGCAAAAATGTGGTATTTACGCTGGTTCCAGGAACTATAGGTTTTGAAAAAGTGATGTAAACATTTCTTAAATTTAAAGCATATTAAACATACCTAACATTTTATTTAATGGGATATATTTTATGTATAATTTGTTTTTACGAGATCTATTTTTCTAAGTTCGTTCTGGCTAGTTATAAAGTTTCAAGTTCACTTTATGAAAAATCCCATTTTAGAGACACTTTTCTATATTTGAAACAAAGGTTTTACGCGATATACTTTTTTGGTGTTCGTTTTTACCAGATCTATTTTTAGAACAATTCGTTTTATGAGATATATGAGATATATTTTGGGATGTTTGTTTCTAGGGGACATATTTTTCGAACGCACCGTATGCATTGTCTAAACAACCTGCCTTCCTGACACAACGAACGCCCTCAATTTCATCAATGCATTTTGTAAACTTCACCTTTTCAGAAAACAAAATCTGGAAAAATACACTTTCAGACGAACTTGAAAAACTTGAAATAGACATATTTCGTGATATATATTTCATTAAGAGTTTGGTACCCTTATATATACATATTTCGTATATATTTAAACCGGACATAAAAAATATACTTCTCTTATTTGTAAGACTATAATTCACTTTTGAAAATGCATTCATTATGGCACTCATGGGCTGTCGTAGGTATGAGACTGTTTTATCATCATCATTTAAACAAGAATCAGTGAACGCATTTCAAGTATTGCACTCGCTTTAAAGTCAGTTCATACTTGACGTCTTAGCAAGTGATGCATGTGTATGTACTCACCCTCATACATTTTCGTAATCACTGTTCAGTTGAAGGAAAAGATCGATTTTGTTCCATTGCCTTCGAAATGCGAACACTATCAAACCTGCATTTTAAATTTTAGTTAAGAAAATTCTGACAAAAAGGAAACGATTGGGAATTTCCAAAAGAAAAACTTAGAAAATGAAATCCTCGAAATGTTTGCACAGTTACAACAAAATCTTTGGAGATATATTCCAAACACAATGAAATTTCCAGCAGAGAAATTATCCAATTTTTGTGAAGATCTGTTGGCACCGAATTCCTGTAAAACCAAGCGTTCGACCGTTTTGGAGCGAAAAAGGACATCGTGATAAATTGTTCATCTTACCTTGTGATCCAGGTAGTTAGAAGAACCAGTGCCATGCACCGGCTAGCGATGCGCGCCATCGCTACTCTTCTGGTGTTCCTTGTTCTCCTTTCCCCTGGTGAATTCTTTTTCTTTTTGTCAGATTCTGGTTTTAATGATGTGAATGCCCGAAGATCTTTGCGTTACCAGGAGGTAAACGCTTGTCAAGCTTGCGGTTGAGGGCTGCGGGGCTTTATGCGGAAATTTTGCATTATTAACTAACTCGAATGTAATGATTGGTCACCTGAGAAAATGCTATTTGAAAAACAGCCTTCCGGTTGGACGAATCAAACACAGTAAACACAGTTTAAAAGTAGTTCACTGATTGGCCCTCCAAAAAGTTGCTGAATTAGCAGATGATGAAATTGCAGCGAATTTGGAGAAGCCAGGATGGCATTGATTTTTCCCACAATCGCAGGTGTTTCAACTTAGGCAGCTGTTAAATTAAATTTTGCAAAACTACGAAAGAAAGAATTGATTTTTGGCACAAACATATCTGTGAAGCCACACTGTTAACACGAAAGATCTCTCTTCAGCAACATGTTATGCATGTCAAATTTCAACTTCTGGGCGTATGCATATAATAAATTTTGCCAAAAAATACAGAAAAATACAAAATAGCCAGTCAAAAGACGACTAGTACTATACGAGTCGGGGGATTTTGAACAATTCTTTTCTGGGAAAGGACTGGGCAGAGATAAATGTCATTTTTTTATGTGTAGAAATATTCACAAATCAACTGGTGAACTGATGTTGCCTGAAAATCGGCCATCCCCTTGCATGGAGCGAACAGAGTTCGAGAGACGTGGGCTGGTTGGATGCCCCAAAAGTTGCTGAGATAGCAGTTAATGACATCCAGCCAGACGGGAGACGCCACGATACCATTGATTTTGTCGTAGTTTGTTCATCAGATGGTGCTTCGACATTCACAGCTGTTTCATTACACTTTGCAAAATTGTGAAAGAAATAATTGATTTCTACCATACGCCAATTTTAAGCTGGAACAGCAAGGATGTTTCTTCAGCGCCATTTTAACGTGCCAAAATAATATGTCCAAGCATGATAAAATCTAACTTCATTATATATAATTCCACAATCAATGCATAAAACAGTATCAAGAAAACGAGAAAAGCCAAGACGTTGGCTGCTAGTCTAGAAAATCTGGGTTTGTTATCTTTGAAATCAAAACATCATGAATTTCCTGATCTTCAACAGGAGGTTTTTTTTTTCATTTCAATAAAGTTAACATCCTTGCAGTGGCGGTAGGCTATATTTTAAAAAAAAAAAACTTTTGAGGCCAATAAAGCCACATGGCTACACAGAGAATCAAACCAAAAGTAATCAAAGAAAAGCCTCTCATTGCAAATATGTGTACCAACCCAAACCCCCAAAATTCTATATGGTCACCAGAACGTGGTAAAGCCCTGAGCGCTTTGCCACGTGCACTTTTTTTCTGGTAATGGGGCTAATTTGAAGAGGAAGCCATTCGCTGTGTATTTTGTTTTTGTAAAACCCTGCTCTTCACCAGAAAAATTGTGTTTGAACGAATTAAAATACCCACACAACCTAAATTAATCCATCAATAATGGCAAAATGATAGGGCCAGTTTAGTCGTCTCTACCCTGATCAGACCACAATTTAAGCCGCGGGAGTTCGGCCTGCCTTGTCGGTATTAAGCGGTGAAGCAAATTGTTTACGTGCGAGACTGCCAAGGTCAGTGACGTTGCTCTGAACTGTTTACGAAATCGTTGGTTACGACGTACAGGAATCATAACAAAGTGTAAGCTCTTCCAATGCAGTATCTGCGGCTTCTTTAGGGAGAGAGACTTGGGCCAAACACACGCAAAGCACGGCAAAAACCCAGCCGTGTACTGCCAAGGTACCCTCTTCCCCCATGCGGTGTACTCTTGTGTTTGTCATCAAACATCATTTTGGGGACACATCATCTGCTTTACTGTCATTGCCAGTTATAAGAGGAAATAGTCTTAGCCTTGCGGGACCTTCCCTTTAAAAAAGTCTACATCCAAGAATTGGAACCACAAAAAATTCTGCGATAGGCTAAAGCAGGATCCAACTGGAACAGAAATTATGAGAAACAAGAGTATTTTGACACGTCCAAAAAAACCGAGATAGCCTTTATTTAAGTCTGGTTTTCCCTACTATTTAGAAAAACGTAGGGCAGTTAAGTTTGACATTCCAAAGGGAGAAGTTCCCTCACCAGCGGCGTACCCCGCTTTTGGTGTGGGGGGGGGCGCAAATTCAAACTCGAATGCAGCTTTGGGTTTATTCAACATAATGTTAGGGAGAATAAAATGTCAAAAGTTTGCTCACGATTTCGACATCCTTGCTTTTATTTCATGGTGCTGTTTCTAAGGGTTTTGGTGCTAATATTTGATATATAAATATACTTATATAAATATAAGTACTTTCTTTCCTACTCACCTTTGAAAGTTTCTTTATTAAAAAGGTTTCCCCTCCTCCCCCCCGCTGGACACGCCACTGCTTCCCAAAGAAGAAAGTACATGGTGTATCCTCATAATCAGTATTTCTGTTTTCTCCATACACTAACTGTGTGTTTTACACATGTGTTTTTACCGATCTTTCAAAAGTAAGATATTCAAACAGTTTTCGGCAATTATCTATACCTTTAAAACAAACCAATAAGACAAACGGAACGCCCTCGTTAAGGCTCAAAAAATGCAGAACAAGGACATTTTTATACTGGAAATAACGGGGTACGGTACATGATGTGTCTCTGTCACACAATAAAAATAACAACCGGAAATGATTTGGCTTGCGGTCCAATTTTTGGGATAAAGTTTTGCCGACGCCTTTTACTCAACAAGTGTCAACCCAAATTCAGCTTCATCAAACACTCGGCAAACAGGTATGTTCAAATATTTGAGTAATTGATTTTTTTTAATGTCGTAAATTTGAGCAGCACCTCTTCCAGATTTCAGGCAAGAACCCCTTTACACGCGTCAACAAATACCAATCGATCCTAACATAACACCAACCGATTTTCACGTGCTCGTGGACGGCTGTGTTGATTGTCCATGCACTGAAATCACAACGACGACAAAGCAGACATTGATCTCGATTTCATTTTGTGGTAACCATGAGAAAGGATGTTCAGCTGGCTCATGGGCTGCTATTGAAAAGTTACCAATTAGGATGCTGAATCCCAACCAAAAAAGCGTTTCGAAAGCTGGAAATTTTTTTTCTGTTAGCAAAATGTTCATTTCATTTCTTTTTCCATGAGTTCTATTTACAGACCTACTTTTAAAATGGGAAAATCGGGGCTCATCTTCACACTGATAGGCCAAATGCCATCTTGGAAACCTCAAAGAGACTTTTAATCGAATGACAAAACACGAATCTCAGACCGAAATCCACAATTCAAATCAAAGTGAAGGGGGTTACGCGATAAACAGGGTTAATTTCGTGGAGCCGTCGATTAAAACGGACTGACTCAAGCTGAATACCGTGGCGTAGCACAGCATATTTCATTGGAACCACACCGAAGTGGCACAGATCCACATTTTTGCTGCTACACACAAGAATTCACAACGTTGGTGCCAAATGACTCATATACACCGTAAAGACCTCAACGGTATGGGTGTATAATTACTTTTTTAATTCAGCCTTACACCGTTTACATAGGTTGTACCGAAAGCACACGACAGTATATACAGTCATTAAAGGCACATTAACATAGAGATGACAAAGCATAATAGATAATCTTATTTGTATGTACAATGGATAATATGCTTCCTATATGTACAATGGGCAGTCAAGTGTGCGAGGGAGATAAAACATGCTTAAATACGTTTTTAAACTACCAGACATTATCTTGTCCAAAGATGTTCCATCTCAAGAGAGATTATATTTGCGAATGAAGTCAGCTCACAAATCCAACCATAGGCCTATGCATATGACCAACAATACAAAACAAACCCCCCCAAAAATCAGGCAAATTTAATGACAACAGCAGACAAACAAAAGTGTCCCCATAACTGTACTGGAGAAATTATTAAGAAGGAGAGAACAACAAATTTGAAAAAAGACAGCGGTCTTCCTCAACATTTTTTCAAATGATAGGACTACAAGCAGTTTGTGCAACGTAAAAACTTAAAGTAGCCTCTCAACCTCGTTTTCCAGGCCAATGAACAACTTGTACCAGCAAAACATTAACTGCATATGAGAAAAAAAAAAGAAAAAAGCTGCGTCGTTGCAAAGGAAATTTAACACACTGCATCTTCTTCTATGACGGACTTTAGAAACTTACATTGCGCTGTATGGATGTTTGTCCTGCAGAAATATGTTGTAAATCACCCGTTTACACGAGAGAAGTACATGTAATAAATAAGTTGAAACATATTATGCTAAAATGACAGTTGTTCTTAACGATTTTTCTCCCGAAAAATAACTTGAGTAGGCACACTATCACCTTGCTTCGCTTTCAAGTACATGTACCTGTTTTGTACAATCTAATATACATGTTCCTGAAATAGAAGTTGATCTAGAGAGCAAAGATGCCACAATAGTTTCCCTATTTCCACATGACCAATTCCTTGACAATCAAGTGCTACGAGAATTAGCGCAGAAGTATCGTCGCATCAATCAAAACAGTTGATAATACTATTTCTTTATATACAATCATTTACAACTAGGTGGTTCTGTATGGAGAATATTCCAACGTCAAAAATAGGGAAGTGGGGCCAGTAAATGTTATATAAGCTATGCACACTCGTTACAAACGGATTTACCGTAATACAAGATGTTTACAACAACAATGTTAAACGCTGTGAATATTGAACAGATGATCTGTCACAACAGGTTTATGAATTTGTTGCCGACCACAGAAATTGACGTAATTCACAATGCAGTACACCCCATCAAATGTTGACTCCATTTCTAACTACAAGGTCGGCCGGTAGGCTATTGTGATATTATCTAAAACTGACCTCTTAATGGTATAGCATTTGTGTCACTCATGCGGAAAACTGTTGTAAAGATTTGTATGACAGCCGATAATTGAGAAGGCAGCGGACTAAGAACCAGCCATGAAACGGTTCCATTTTGAATATATGTTCTCCTTCGAAGGCACAAGCACCGTACGTACCAGGCTTATCCTGTACCTGGAACTTTAACATAGTTCAACTTGAAAACTACACAGCTAATTGAAATATTTTCCATACCGAATGTTTTAAGTCCACCGTATCGACAAAATAACATACAAATTCAGGCTCTCTATGTCGGTCGTTTTACGACTTGGAGTTCCTTGACTCTTGAAACTTGAACAGCCACCAGGCCATGGGAAGATTTTGACATCCCATGAAGTTCGTCTTAATCTCGCGCGGAGTGAAGAACGGTAGCGTCTCGCAAGGTGCGCCAAAGATGGTGCTGTTCGCTGCATTGAAACCGCCCTCTGCCATGGCCGGTACAGACGACAAGGTGTCCATATAGTCCTGGTTTGAATAAGAACGTGAAGGGTATGAGAAGTGGAAAACGAGCGCATATATTAAGTTTTCGGACGAACTGCACCAGTCCGACCCCACACTGCAGTAAGATGATACTGTGCAGGATCAGATTAGCGTTCTCCCAAATGCTTCACGAATGAACGGTAAAATTACAATTACAAACAAACACATGTCTTTGGATATTGTGTCATAGTACAAGTCACTGTACTGTCCCTTGTTCATTCTGGATGTGGTATGCCACAGACAAAGTACAATCTTGTACACTGGAGGACCGCATTCAGGAAATGATCTCCGGAAGACAGACTTTGTCTTTATTGGAGTGCTTTCCTTTCAGCAGTTATTAGAATGTCCTTCAAGACAATGCCAACCACAGTGTCACTTGCCTCGAATATCACATCCACGCACTGCGTGGTGTGGTTGGCCTGTATCCACTGCCACGTCAACTCATCGTTCCACGCGTACTCCGTGGATCCACTACTGGCGAACACCACCACGTTGCCATGGCTTTCGGACATAATGATCGACTCGGCCAATAAGCCGGAGTAGCTCTGGTCAGCAATGACATAAATTCGCTTGGCTCGGCAGTCCTCCAGGTCTTCCAGGAGTTCCATAGTTGAGTAAGTTTCTGCATCCGAGGCCTGAAAGTAGAAACTCCCAACGATAATCTGCCAGTTTGGCCAGGTTTTGCTCCATTGCAAATGAATTACAATGTAGAAAGGTAGTATGCAGTCTAATTTTTGAAATATATTTACATGTATTTATAAGTGGAAGCAAATTTTAACGACACACTATTACATTATGAATTCTTTATGTGACGATAATGAACTTAGGGACGGAAGAGGGGAAAACACCTATGGGGTATTAATTCACTGAGAAATCCAAGCAATCACAAAGTTGCAGCCTGTAAACAACATGGTAGCAATTGGGATGTTTGATTCAAAAAGGTATTTTGGTGCCTTTTTATTTTCATATCAATAAGAGTTTTGATAATTCTGAGCAAAACTGGGGTGCCATCTAAAGGAGAAAACCTCGAGGTTAGATTGATTTGTGCACACAAATCTGCGGGAATGTTTTATATTTCATGTTATAATTTCCGTTTTGTTGACGATCCACTATCATATAGAAATGTTTTCAATGAGCGAATTTTAGGTCACAAAACAAATCAACAAAGCAACAACGCCCTCAGCTGTCTAGAAAAGTGTGTACGATTTTAAATGTTTCATTCTGTGGACAAAAGGTGTTTCAGTCATTGGACAAAAGGTGTTTCAGTCATTGAACAAAAGTACAAAGATGCCCTGAAAGTATGTCTTCAAAAAATTCATCGCATGGACCTTTTAAAACTTAGAAAATGCCCCCTGTAACTACATGTAGTTCACTTTACAAGCCCTCGGTCCACTTACCACTCCATTGTTGTCAGTATCCCACAGCAGACTGGTGCCGTCGTTTGTTGTGGGGCTGTTGAGGTAGATGACTAAGGTTTCCACACAGTTCGGTACCCTGCACAACGTGCTGATGTGGTTCCTAATCGCGTCCTTCTGAGTTGCAGGGTAGGAGTTGCGGTTGCTATGTTCGTCCTCTTCCACTAAAAATTGGAAAAAAATAGTTTTACTCAAATTATGCCAATTTAATTATAAACATAAAAGAGTGCACAAATCATGCCTTTACGTCCTCGGGTCTGTATCCCCCCACCCCCCCCCACAAAAAACCCTGAAAATAATTGTTTTACTGAAGACATGCTGGATTTGCAGGACATGCATGACACAAAATGAACACAGAAAACGGTAGGCCGCCCATGATGGGAATGAAATTACTTCACAGCTTTGCCTGAAACCAAACTTTAGCGGCAACAAAAACGCTTCCAGCATTTCAACTGGAATATCTAAAGCAAACAGGAGACTCATTTGGTACAAGTTAGAAATTGCAGGCTAAATGTACACAACTAAATAATATTGACAACAGTGTATTACATGTATCCAAACTGCTCCTGGCCAGTCAATTCACGAGACATCACCGCCGTCTGATAAAAAGCTACCAACGGTATAGCCATTTGAGGAGGTTTGCAGGCCATCCTGCACTTCAGTATGCTAACGAACTTACGGAGGATATCGCCACTATCAGCAAAAAATGTCTTGATGTTCGGCCTTTTGAACCCGTGCTCTCGAAGCATGGAGTACATGCCCCGGATGTTCTGAGCGTGTCGCTGTTGGCTTATCTGCCTATTCCAGCCTCCCGATATCAGCACGGCCTGGTCGCATATCTCGTAGTACTTGCACCTCGAGTTGACCTACAGAAGGAATTTGGAATAAAAGGTCGGGGATGGTGCAGCTCTTAATTGATATCAAACGCAATCATCTGGCAAGAAAAACTGATTGATTATTAAAACCTGTTTTTTATCCGCGAAAGAAATCAAAACGCTTCATCCCAGACTACAAACTGCAAATTTACATAGCACCGTGATCGTTTTCATAAGATCACTTTGTCGTTAATTACGTGCAAAATCATTTACTCCAATCAGGACATTGTTTCTTACTCTGAAACACGGACGTGTATAATAAACTCTGGACTTGCAATGCCCCTAATCAGCTTATGGAGTCATTGAATCCGTTTGCGGCCATTTTACTGAGCTGAATACAAAGCTTTCCTGGCAATGTCTGTTCTTCCTTACGTCAATAGAAGGGAGCCGACACACGCTTTTGTATTCGGCTCGGTAAAATGGCCACTGGTTGGCTTTCTTTTTCATACAAAGGCGTTGCAAGTCCAGGTTTTTTATATACGTCCGTCCTCTGAAACCGATGTTATTTGTATTCATTTCTCTGACCAACAAAACCCTTAGATTCCATTGATTTCAAACATATGTAAATATGTAATATATAATATAATATAAAAACAGTTCGTGCAACATGACAAAGAACAGCCTGTTCGATTCACGTGTATGGTTTTTATCCATTTATTTTTTTTCTGCTTAGCTAACAGTTCAAATTATGGGATGATCATATGTGACAATGAAATTTTCAGTTTTGGTTTAAGAGGTGCCAGGAAAAGCTCGAATAAATATACCATGGAAAAAGCACGGAATCAGGTAGGGTGTCGACCTTGCTAGGATACGAACCGAGATCGCGGAGGTGGAAAGGTGGGAAATCTAAGCACGGCCAATTTAAGGTTACTCCCCAGTGGAAGCGTTTGTTGAATATTGTGTAGGGTACATGTACCGGTGTTGCCACGTATCGAAACACGTAAACGATCAGATTGGTCGCGATCCTTTTCAGTGGTTTAAAAGAGCGAGCTCTGTACTTCCAAGCACGTGTAGTGGCCGCTTTAACGCAGAAGAATTCGTCATCAAGTGATGCACAAACATTAATTCTGTAGAGGGAGTGTGTTGGTATACTTACATGCTGCACTGGTATTTCGCATCTGTACGTGTTGTGGGACAGCTCGCATCGGTTTGTGTAGTTCCCAACATCTGTGCGGTACTGGGGACACGACCCAAACGATCCAGTGTTGGAAAAACACCGAAGCTGCTGTTCTTTCTTCTGCAGTAGAGACACAACAAAGGGAAAAGTTTGTGAAGTTGGAGTAGTTTTGACTTTAATTTGTCGGATATCAGTGGACGTCTCTTACTTTACGGCCTCAGTCAAGATCTTTTGTTCACACGTCGCGACGAGAAGAAAAGTCAAATCTTCATCTTCATGCATGAAGATGAAGATTTAATCATGGTTGTTACTTGTGTGTTCGTTTTTCACGTGTATATTTCTGAACATGTTAAAGATTCTCAGCGCATTAACTTCTTTTGACTGTTGAAGAGCAAGGGTCTGAGTGCTTATATACATGTACATAGCTCTGAAAGAGGACTGAGAATTACGAGGCAAGTATTTTGCAGCCAGACAAACTCGTTTACATTGCACTGTGCTCGAGTTCGATTCTATCTGTCCTCAACAGTATCCAGAGTTATCATGATTACGAGATTCACTTCCAATTCTAGCTAGATTCGCTCGGCACTACGTGATCCTCAGTTGCACATCTAGCGCCCCGGGGGACCTGGGATGAAATAAGACTTGCATGAATCATACGAAAGCAACCGTGCTGTGAGGGGACAGCAGATCGCCATCCATGGGGTTAAAATTACACTCGCGATATGGTTCCCTACGTAGTAATTTTGCTCGTTCGGTTGATGAACTCGATCGTGTTAATAATAAATGCAACCGGTCTCTTTGAAGACCTCGTAAAATTGCCGGGCCGGTGAGATTTCAAAGGTGATTGCCTTCCGTCCAGTATAAAATACAGCTCCAAGAGTCTTGTTTTCACCTCTCTATATCTCTACATTTCAGGGCCCCGGGCTAACCTGACATTTTAGTGACTCGACCACTTTATCATTATATTTTTATCTGCCTGTTTTGTATATACGCCGAGATTGCGATGCATATGCCCAAATCCAGCATCAGTAACGAAGCACATTACAGCTGTTATTGATGGCTAAATTGGTTTGAGGTATTTGAAGCAACGTCGCTACCTTTGAGCTGGCCCTGGTTCGGTTTATTTGGTCATTTTACGACGAAAGTTTCATTCTCAGAAAACACGATCATAAAACGCACTCAAGTGACTTTCGTACGATAATTAACACGATACAACGCAATGAGCCCTAATCTTTTTCCTTGTAAAGTAATAATTTGTCCTTTGACAGATTGGTGTCGACAAACCAAGAGTTGAATATAGTGAGGACTCTTACATGTTTACTTTCGAATAGGAATAACCGACGCCTTCGGGATGGAGAGAAAATATTCAAATAACTGAATGTGATCGCAAAAATGGAGTTTCCTTTCAATGCATTGAAAAAAAAATGAGTCTTAAGCCCTTCTCACACTACAAACTGCTAAGTGAAAAATCTATTTCCAAGGTTACTGTTATTAACCCGGAGTAGCATATCACACTTACCCCGTAAACCCAGAGATTCTGCTAACGAACTACGGGGGTAAAGTTGTTCGGACAGTTTCGCATGACGACCTGGAACTATCTTGTAAGGTCAGAGGTGAAGCAACAATGGCGCGAGATGCAGGGTCACGGCGCGCGTATGCGCCAAAGCGAATGTTACACTTGAACGGTGCCCCCTTTCTACAGCATCTATTTGTGCGTGCGGTAGGTGCCTCTGATTTCGGCGAGATGAGGGAACCTGCTACTATCACACAACATTTTGCGTGCGTTGGTCAAACGAAAACCAGTGTGCGGCAATGAATTATGGGTGGAGGTCGCGATCTGGGTTATATTGTATCATTACTATTCAGGACGCTCCCCGAATTCCCTGGGTTAGATTTTCGTAGTGTGAAAGGGTTGACAGTTGCCCAGGGTTAGCGCCGCCCAGGGTTAGCCCTGCGTGTGTTCTCACTTGCAAAGATAATCCGGGGAATGTCTCAACTTGAAGGTCGCAGTCAACCCCGAGATTGGTAAGTTTACCTTGCTTTTGAGCATGGTTAGAAATTTCCCAGATTAAGGCACTTAACCTAGGGAGGAAAAAGTGTAATATGGACACAACGCTTAATCCGGGGAATCTCGAGGGTATTTTTTTTTGGGGGGGGGTTAACTCCGAGAGGTTAACTCGTGTGAAAAGTGTCTAAGGTGGGCTTTGGTCTGCCCTAATTTTATCTCACGGCTTTCGCATCATACTGCCCTCTACCAATTACAGGAAGCACGCCCTCATTCCCACAGATGACCTTAACCTGGTGCCGATTTAATAAGAACTACACGACATGAACACTGAGTGATGCGGATCTTACAACAAATTACACCTTTAAGGTGTCGTTCACTTTAAAGGAAACTTGAAAACAAAAATTGGCAAGGAAGACAGCTTTACATAATGCATGTACTTACGCTGTCACCTTCCAGATGCACTAACGGGAGGAAGTTGACCTCGCAGCGCCTTCTTCCGCTCTTTCGATGTAGCTTGTTGCGACAACGGCGCTTTTCCAGGATATGGATGCATTCCCCATCACCTGTATTCAAATATACATGTATGAAGCAAGGGGTAATCAGATCTGTGTGAACGAAGCCTGCGTTATGTCAAAATACCAGTGACTGTTCACGAGAAAACACCTGTCCAAACGTTTAATACGACGAGAGCTGTTGTGTATACCGTCGCTCGGCGAGATACGACAGTATTTTGCATATTCTTACCGGGGTAACATTGTTCAGCAATAGCTGGCTTGCAAAAAGGCGCTGTTATCGAAAAAATATGCACATCCATTATTACTAAAACAAGAAAAACATTCAACATTATAAAATGGAATATTCACTGATAAAAACATCCAGTAGTTTATTCCTTTTGACTACTGATTAGAATCTATTTAAACAAACGTTTGGAGTTGTTTTTAAGGTGGAGAAACTGGTGATATTTTTTTTTAGAAATCGAGTAGGTTGTTCCACAGTTTAGGTCCAGCAAAGTTCAGTGAACGTATGTATCTGCACACATGCCGTAAATAAAACAGTTGATGGTTCAAATTAAAGAGAACTTGTCCTGAGGGTTGTCCATTAAACGTTAAGAAAAATAAAGAACACTCCGCAGGCAGTTCATGAAGCTGTTGTGAAAAGGACCGACGTGGCCTATGTTTTGATTCCAGACGTTTACAAAAAAGTGGGGGGTGGAGGAGCGCAGAAAGGTGGGGGAAGAGTTAAGTGTAGGAACTAGTAGGCATACAGGACAAAAAGACTTGGTAAAACAGCGGGGAGGCGGCTGACAGTACTAGTGTGATTATTGGAAGATTACCCGCAGCCTGTTGCGCCGAAAAGTCTCGTTGTTTATGCTCTACTAGCATATCGAGAGCTACTACTAAAGCTCTGCATACGCTAACTACATGCATGCTGTAATGCTTGCACAAGCGGAGGTATACATGTACTGCTCTCCAAATTTACTCTTTCTGTTCTGCTTCACATTACTTGCATTCCAGCTTTTGTTGTCTCTCCTACCGGCTACCACGAAACTGTGGAACTATCCCCTCTCCCAACCGGGGGGTGTTTACGATGTTTCCCCCGAAAATCGGACTGATACTCTTGGTTGGAATATCACTTACAGCCGCCACGTGGGGGTGCATATTGACACCCGTCGGGGAAGGAAAAACAATAGGAGCGAATCTCATTCACCTATAAAACCTGGCAAACAAATATCCGAACCTACCGTAGAAAGGGGCTTGTTGACTAACGACAGCACCCCCACTTTTGTTTGATGTCAAAATACAACCACGAGCGGCGGTTCGCGGCACCCTTTGATCTGGTCGCGAAGGGGGGGGGCCGTAAAACGCAGGGATAACTCGGTATATCGGCCGGTGTGTTTTGCTGCCAGGTGTGAATTAAGGCTTCCTTGGAATTACCCTCGACCATTTGGGATTTGGGCGGTTGACGAGAGGTGGGGGCGATATCGGAGAACTCCATCTCCCCTCCCGTGAGGTGGATTTCGCTGTCGGGATTAAAGAAACGACCCGGGCCAAGGTACAATAGAGAGCAACTAGACCGAAACGCTGCCTAAAGTAAAGACGAGTTCTCCAGGCATGAGACCCTCACGATACCATTGGTAACCCTGGCTGGAAAACGGCAGCAATAATAGGACACCGCAGGGTACATAGGTTCATTTCTCTTCCCTCTAAAAGTGTGTAAAAGCCTCACTCTTCAGCCCCACAATATATTAAGATTGCATTAGAAGTCCCCAGTTTTTACTGCTATACAGATTAAACTGGCATGGATCCGCTCTTGCTATGCACCCTACTCAAACCCACATTAGAAGGCTGGACTGAGAACAGTCAAGCGCAAGGCAGACTCGATACAAAATATAACCAGCGACTTCCATTAAGTGACGTATCAATACGGGCGTTGCACAACAATGCGCCTCCAAGAGTTTGTAACGCGTTGACCACTCACACTGCGCGAAATCCGCCGACCCAATGCACGTTTGGAAAAATTCGACTAACAGACCGTATTCGCGGCGTACCCCAATTTCAGTCATATTCCCCAAA
Source organism: Acanthaster planci (assembly GCF_001949145.1). Next base: position 258,386 of record NW_019091606.1, on the reverse strand, counting down.
GTAGTGTATTTATTGGAAAATATTAAATTCAAAGATACAAACTATTTTCTACGATTTTATTACAACCCTTAAAATCACCTGGTATCATCCCAATATTGGTTTAAAATGTATACAGTGCGTACAGGAACACGACTGAAATTGGGGACGCCGCGAATACGGTCTATTTCGCGGCTTGTAATTGGTCAACGAAATCTTGGAGGCGCACTATCGTGAATCGCCCGTATTGCAATGCTGGTAAAACTGAAACTACAAGAACTAACAAAACATAAAAAGTCCCACAAGCAAGCAATGAATCCCTTCCTCCCCTCCCAAAAATATAAATAAAACACGAATAAATCACTGGACGCTGAGGCAAAATCAAGATAGACAGTGCATCGCTGAACAATACTTCTCGACCTAGGGAGGAAATTAGATACAAGCGAACGCAAAATACAAAGGTAAGGCCACAAAAGTCCCCAGTTTGTGGTCAGGAGCTGACTCCAAACGTGGTGCGGCGACGCCGCTTTTTTCGCTCACTTTTTTTCTTGCAATGATGTAAGTATAACGCGCGATGTGCATCGCGACTGCATACCCCCATAACGTCGGCTGCTACCAACACTAGAATGGACTGGCCCCCGCATTTTTACTGTTTAAAAGCATTGTACATGGCACAGGACAAGAGAACACCTCGTTTGTCTGGTTCCCAGTGTAAATGTATAATACAGAGATGACGTCACCTGAAAAAGAGTGCCCGACTGAATGTATGGGGAACTAGAGGGACTCCTTTACTGTACATATTACTCAACCGTACCCCATCAAAACACGTTAAAACAAGTTACAGGAGCAGGATTCCAGTCCATTAAGCAAGTTTGGCAGCTTTTGGACATCGTTTTATAACAAATAGAAACATTCATTATTTTGCTGACGTGCAGGTATACGGCGATACACGCACTGACCAGAAACCAGAGACTTTTGGGGAGGCCTAATGGTTGATACAAAGTGATTTTACTCAGGGCTATCCTGAAATAAATCCTTTAAAAACAACTTAAAAGAGTAAGAACATAACCGAAAGAAATCTTGCACTCTGTTATGTAATCAAGTTGTTAGACTATACGATATCACAGCGTTTAATACCCGTATTATGTATTCGCATCAAAACAGACATTCCTTCCAACACCACTTGAAAAAGGAAAACTGTGAAATATCTGCAAAATACTTAAGGATTTAAATTCACAAAAAAAAATATCATGTATGGGCCTTTTTCAGATGCTACGTTCCCAACAAAATACAACTGGTGACATGCAACCGTATTCCACGCAAGGACAATTATTTCTCACATCGCACGGGCAAGTGACACTTTCAGTTACGATCGAAACCCCCTTTACTGAAGGTGTCGCAGTTACTACTGTCTCGAGTCTGAGGCTCCAACAGGCAGTTTCGGTATGCTTTGACTGCCATACCTGCGATCCACTGAGAGACTCAACGTGTCCCCAGGTGACCTGCTGCATGCAATTCAGCCTATGTGCATGAACATGTACAGTACATGTACCTTTCTCGCGGCCTAGTCAGCAAGCGACTGACAGAACCATGAAGCTCCGCCGCCTCGGGTCTCTCCACTAGCGCAACGGGGCGTCACGTAACCGCACACTTGTGGTTCTCCGACCCCTGGCTTCCGTTCCGTGAACCCCCCGGCAGGGTCAGCCAGGGCCGCTCCGGCTTGGTGTCGCCCAGCGATGACGGACAGACAATGTCACGACTGAGCTCTATTTGTTTGTCTTTTTATGGGCAGCAAAAAAGTAATACCTGCTCCAAAAGGTGCTTTGGCTCCTACTTGGGTTTAATGTACTTACAGTCTCTTACTCTGAACTTTAGACGAATAGGTTTCCCTAGAAATTCCCCGTATCAAATTCCTGTAACGTTATTTGCTGCAAAACTACTTGTACAGAACCATATTTGTCTAAGTCCATCCGTGTAAATCTCTTATTCCCACGTAGAAATCACGTTCTCCCTGCATGCAGTAGAACATAAAGACTTCTGAATAAAGCAGTAACCGAAATGAAAGGACTTGCGTTTTTATACTCGTACAGTGTTATGCAAGTATAATGTGTACAAGAATCAAGGAAGACCTGCGTGACGTACTGGGCGTTAGAAGAACTATTTCATATGAAAATATTGATTAAGTTTGAACTCAATCAGATGTATGGTTTGTTGTCACGGTCATTTGAAGTTCAAGGCTACATGTGTCCCGCGCACTGAGCAACGCGCAAAGTTGAAAAGGTATTTTTGTGGGTGACCTGTCTCGGGGAAAATGCTCGCTGCGCAAGAACAGTAGTTTCGATTTTCGCAAAGATTGGTGTCAATACCTGCAAAGAGTTACTCTAGACTCTTAAAGGCTCAACTCCTGAAATAATACAATGCAGCGACATCTGGGAAAAATGTGGGGGAGGGGGCAGATTCCGCCCCCGGCTCTTTTAGGGTAAGAGAACACAGCCGAATACTTCTCATAATTCAAATACAAGTGTTTCCCACCTGCAATCACAGTAACAACGAACAGCCTCCAAGTGGAATCCAGCGTTACAGTATGAAAGAAGGCGTGAGAAAAAGTCATAGCAGGACATCCGGACATCATCACTTGATCTGAGCATAGTCCTCTGGGAATCGATCATTGCAAATCGAAAAAAATAGAATCGAAAACCGACCAAAAGACTCATCTGACATATCTACCACCCCCTCAAAAAACCAAGGTTCTCCCTTCGGCTTACGCCCTGTGACATTACCACTACGTGTGCGTGAACAACAAAAAAGATAACGGTAGCACCCATTAAATATTTGAACCACATTCTGCTTCAACTCGGCTGGCATTTTAAAGTTCCAGTTGGTATTTGCCTGGCAAAGTTGTCGCTTAGTATGCACAAGATGAAAATTTTGAACCTGTAGGGAAATTGCTTTATACTACTGGCTGTCAGTGTGCCAAGACTGTAGCTCCAGGATGAGCCAGTAGCATTGCATACACCCAGCAAGTCGTCGTCTGGGTTCCCTGCTCCGTCTGGGCGCTGTTTGGCTCAAGCCTGGCGTAACGCCACCACTGTTCACTCCCTTTACTGGACTTTTTAACTCCATCAATGGAACCACTTAGCCGAGATTGCCCGACAATCCCTCCTGCTTGTCACACCGGAAAATGATCAAACGTGGCCACCGCCATTGATAACCATGCAACCAAAATGACAACACTCACAATCGCCCCAGTCAAGGCGGTCACTAATGCGGAAATCTGGACGGGCCCCAAGAAAAGGTTGAAAACATGCCGCTCTGAATGGCGCTATACGCAACCGGGACAATAGGTTGAATTACTACACAGGTGCCGACAGGAACAGACTGTGTTCAACCATTCAACACAGTAAGTGTAGCATTTACTGGAAGTGAAACAACTTTCATACGCCCAGCAATTGCAAGGCCACCCCAGACAGAAAAAGATGTTCTGCAGTTGCATCCAGTGGGTACGGCTACAATTGAATGTACACGGGTAAATTTTGACACTACGTATAAAAACGGCTGTTTGATGTTCATCATTGTTCATATCCTTGTAAAGACATGCAGAACACTGCTGAGAGAATACATGTACATTCGCACAGTTTCAGTTCTACTCAATCATTTACGCTCAAGGTCTGTCTTATTTGTAAATGGTGACTTAGACCAAGGGCAACTTAAGCAAGGGGCGGCCAACCTATACTACAGATAGTCACACCCAAGACACGAGGGGGGTCCTCATCGCATGCGAGTATAACACGTACAGTGAACATCTTTGAACTCCAAAACCCTGTCTTAGTGGGTGAATTGATGTTCTTTAATCTCTCGGGCCTTGACCTTGCACATGGGAAAATTCCAACAATGTGCATGGGAAGTCCACTTCAAACGCATCGTCACGTTATACTCGAGATAAGAGACCTTCCCTGGAATGTGAACAACGGGTGGTTCGCAGAAATCCAATGACGTAATAAGCTCTCTCTCAAGTCTGCACAAAAAGCACTGTACATACCTGTCAAAATAATATTGACGACGTCCCAGCCAACACCTTCCCTTTCTCCAACTGTGTGTCACATCACCTTCCATTGACAACCCAAGAATGAGGACCATCTAAATCTCCCTTGCGTGCTAAACCGAAGTAAATAATCCCTAGGTAAACCATGCCCATTCCATCACGGCTGAAGGCGGTCTAAATTTAGTTCCATGGATCATCTGTCCCGCCGGGGCTATCCAATGTCAAAGCACCCTGACACGTCACTAAAACGTAACTATCAACCTCAGTTCTGCATTATACCTGTGGGAAAATTGCTACGTAAACAGCAGTGGAATGACAGCTTAGAAAAGCCATAGAAACCCTCAGGAAATGCAATTTAAATAATATTCACCAATTCGTAACATACAATTTGTGGTCAGGTCTCACCCAAAAGCTCAGTGTACAAACTGCACTGACGGATGTATGAAACTGACGTCTTGTATTCGAAACGAGTTTGAATTTCAGACCAAATACGAGTCCTACTCACCTATGTACCATCCAAGGCGATTCCTGCAGTCCTCCCAATCCGAATCTAAGTCCAGCGAGAACACCAAGACGAGATGTCCGAAGGAGGCCGCAGGGTAGGGGTCGATCACGAGCACCGCATCGTGGCTTCGTCCCCGGCTCAGTCCGCCGTCAGGCAGCACGGCGATCATCCTCTGCCGGCTACGGGGCCCGGCCAGGTAGACGCTCATCTGCTTCGTGTCCATCGTCTGAAGCCGCTGGCACTCCGTCTGCGACGTGAACGTGACGGCCGCGCAGTCCAGACTCCGGAGGAAGTCGCTGGCGGCACGAGCCCAGTGGGACAGACGCGGGTCCGGGAGTACTGGGGAAGCGGACGATAATGAAGTTGTCATCCGTATCGTTGTGGCTGCCGCCGACTCCGACGAAGACAGTCGGAAAGAGTTATCGACTAATGCTTGGCCCTGTTTCATTAGTACTAATCCCATTAAAATTGATGACAGGAAAGAACATCTGAGAAACTCCATAGCTGCTTCCTCACTTCTCCACATTGGATAAAATTAGTTACCAGCTCGAGTTTGTTTTGACTAGAAATCACAGCGCATTCTGCCACTCACACACAAAATTGAACTTTGACTCGTTCCGTAGTGATAAGAAAGCTTCGGAGAGTAGGGCTGCGAAGAAAGTTCTCGTATAGTTTGTGCGATGTTCAATGCTGTGAGGACGATTTTTACGAGTATTTTAAGTATATCCAACACGACTGTGAAAGCTTGCCCTCTCCAGTGAAAACTTCAACATCTAATGTCAAACATTGCTCTTTGCCTTCCGACTGAGCTCTTTAAAAACACGTCCAGTGAGTCTACGAGGAATTAGTATCTGAGAGCATGTAATGCGCGACACAGCAAGGTAAAATAATAAATGACAAAATTAATGAGTTCAACTGTCGGTGGGTTGGATAAAGGCACCAAAGGCCCGTCGGCACATCAAAGGAATTGCCCAAAGTCCGGGAAAACAAACAAAGTGAGCGCCCATTTGAAATTCGCCGTTCGGGCCGTTTTCAAAGCGCTCACCGACAATCCGGGGTTTTCTCCAGCTCATGCGCAATGAGGCGATAATAACCCAGGCGTCTTGGCCAATCAACAGACTTCTATGACAATCACTGTCGCGCAAAGGACCAATCAAGAGCTCGATCCACAGGCCCGTCGCCAGGCATGCGCCTTTATTTATTCAGTTTTAATGGACATGATGAAGTGGATTGGCCTTTGGTGCCCAACTCTTTTTTACTGAAGAGCCGTGAATCTCAGTTTAAATCTGTTTCTGTGCGAGGTTTATATTTTCCGTTCGTGCTGGCTCAGGCTTTCCATCGGAATTCGTGGGCATATCTATATAGGAATGTGTGGGCGAAAGATGGGCGGTGAAATGCCCTTGCCTGCCGTTTGGAGCAAGCCCCAAACACTGTTAGATCATTATTAAGGGTATTTTCTGAGGCAAAATTTAACTGGGTAAACATGTTCGCTTTTATAGCCGGAGTAACCTTTATATTCACCATAAATCACATCCACCTCTGTACAGTACCAAATGCTAGGCATCACTTCGATGTGCAATATTACACGTTTTTTAATTTCTTGGAACTTTCAATTTATCGGGTTTTGTAGGGTTACCTGACTTAACGGACAAAATATTACTCAGAAAAATGTCACGACCAAACGTAAAATTCTTGTTCGCGTGCATTTGCAACAGCTCATTTTCACAGCCCCACTCTGGTAAGCAGCAATGAAGTGACTCAAAGGCAGAGTTGTAGTGACTCAAATTGAGTCCAAATTGGGTCACAATCAGTGGCGACAGTGAACGTGAGCAGAACGACTCGACGTCTGTCACGCACACAATTCAGTGTCTAATTTACAACACTGCTGTACGTATAGGAATAAATGTAAACCCTTTAAAGAGGTTGAAGTGTATTTTACCTCGCACATGTACAAACCAAGATGAAATTCGAAACAAACAGTCTAACAACCGATAAGTCCCAAACCTTCCTCCGCCCTCATGTACTAATATAAGTGACTCGAACTGACTCGAGTAAACTGCTACCCGCCTCGAGCGCACACTGCGATTCGACTCGATAATCTTCATCCGCTGACTCGACTCCAGGTACTTCCCAAATTAACTCCACTTAATTCGACTCGAATTCAATGACTTGCTACAACACTGCCCAAAGTATATTTTGAAAGATGATTCCTTGGCCTAGTCGTGCACTCCATGAAATGTCTGCGCCTAACCAGCGGTATAAGCATTGCATCAAAGACAATTCCTTTTATGTTTGCTACAGGAACTTCAAAGCTGTCTCTGTGAGCCCCTTTAAACATTCTTTCGGTATAAGCCACTTAACGATTTCTTACGCGTTCCTGCGATGGTCATGGCGACGTGGCAGAAAAATTTACACTCCAATAGCGTCCGTGTATTTTCCCACAACCAAAATGAAAGTTGCCATGCAGGTGATTTATTGATGAGTGGCTGCAAAGGGCACAATACGAAGAGGAAACTTGGGAATCCTTGTACCGTGGTAACACCTGTGTCCTCCCAGGTGTGACCGGCGAATAGACCCGCTAAACCACCCTCTGAATACCTCGGTGACAGACCCTATTGACTCAATGATGGAGTCATTCTGACAAATATGTTTTCAAAAGAAGACGGAAACATCAACATTGATCGAAGGCAAATAGATTCTTTGGAGATGAGTGTGCATTACTTTCAGAGTGCTGGCACGAACCTGCGCCTACGCGTGCACGCGTGGCGAGTTCGGCACGATAGGTCACGCTGCTCTGTTCAAAGTTAATTTTGCGTTCAGTTGCGCGCTGTTGCTGGAGCCCTTTGCATCCAAGGCGCGAATCCAGAGGAGGGGTTTAGGGAGTCGACTCCCCTCTCCCGCTCTGACACCAGAACAGGACTGAATACACAAAATAACATAATTATTGTAATAATAATAAAGAAAGGCGACATCCTGTACGGTTTATTATTTGTATACATTAATGATAATGTAATGCATTACGTGTGTGTCGGCCTGTTTGCAATAATTGGACTGAAAAGAAACCTGATGGATCTGACCCCCCCCCCAAAAAAAAATTCCGGATCATCCCCTGCATCACACATTTGCGGAAGCGAAAATGAACACGGAGTTCTTGTGGTGAGGTTTAATCAAATATTCAGGGAGCAAATGTTTCGTGGTGCCAAATTCACTTAAATTTTGCGCTCACCTGAAGTAGGACTTGACCTCAATGCATAAACATACATAGAGATTACCTCAACTCTTACACATTAGCACATTCCAGTTAAAAGAGAAACTCCATTTTGCCTAAAATAGCAGTAACTATTGTCGAAAAAATTTGGATTGATGGACTGGGCCTATAAAGACAGATCCAGGCACCGCAACATCAGGAAGGCTGCCTTTATACAGTGAAAAAAACTTTGTTAGCCTTTGCACAAAATAGCTTGCTCTTGAATAGCATACATCCGCCAAACCTGGAGTCTGAAGTGTTACCTGCACCCAGATGCACCTGCATGTTACCGGGGTCACCGCACTGGCAAAGAGTACTTGCTCGAACGTCGTCTTGTTCGAGTCTAGTCTCAAGACCTATATCCCTGAACGTGAATGGTTATATTGTTTTGAGCCCAGAGTGCTGGATCGTGATAATGTAAACTCAGTGCCTTATCATATCCAGCGGGTGGGAGAGGGCAGGAAGGGGGGTGACTGACCCCATCCCCCACCCCCAACATGGTGACAATTCTGTTGCTGTTGTTAATGTTGATTTTTTTAAATTGTTTTTAACGAATTGAAAGCGCCAGTATTTCAGAAAGGGCACTGCCATCTTTCCTTTGGGCTGAGGATGTTTATGGGACAAAAACTTAGACAGTCGTTTTGGGGAGAACAAAATGCATTTTGCCCTCTCCGGACCACAAACGTGGATTCGCCACTGCGTTGCTACCAGCTGTAGCATCTCTCTCACCAATCTGTGCAGAAATTTCCAATCCTGTGCAAGTAAGTTACAGAATGGAACTTATCAACAGGACTATTTTTGTTCTGTTGTGGTCTGATTATTTGTATCACGATTAGACTGGAAGACGCAGTGCACTGCCTGACATTAAGGAAAGAAATATACATATTTGTGCTTTAGCAGTTTCGATTTATTATTTAAAAAGGGGGGTATAAAATTGGATGAACTTTAATGAAAGACTGGATAATGCATCCATTGGTGTGTATCCTGGCCGATGTGTTGAAAAAAAAAACACATCTGGATCGTTATTAAATATTTAATTCCACGTTGTGCAGACTTTTGCCACAGAAAATGAAGGACTTGAAGCAACGCACAATGGTCACTGTGTTAGAACTACGGGTCGCTACCGGCAAGAAGCTGTAAGTCGTTCTATCGAAAGGAAGCCAAGTGAGGTTTTTGTCAGTGCCCGTCTTTACCGTATTTGCGACCAATTTAGTGAAGCCAGTCAAAACCGCGGCTCCATCAGATCTCTTAGAAAGGAACCCTTATCCCCATCTACTGGCTTGAAATACCCCGTGAATGGGTCTGTAGACTCAACAGTCTCGTTGCTGCAATCCCACTGTCAACAAGGGTCTTTTTTACCCCTTACTTGCCTTGAGTCAAAAGAGCATCAGTTACAACCAAGACGAGTTTCTAATTGCCCGGGCGTGGCCCCACTACACCGCGTGTCGCCACCGCCGACACTCCCAACAATAGCCGCGTGCCTCGGCGCTTTGATGGAAGTGGTTTGTACAGTAGGATGGTGGCTGTTTTGTCACTTGATTGTGTTGGAGCAGACCTAGCAACAACCTCCCGGGTGTGTGGCCCTCGGGGCCCAATTGTGGAAAGCCTTCCCTACTGCAACCAACGGGCCATATTTTTAAAGTGCAGTTTAACAGCTCAAGTAGCTGTCGATGGAGAATTTTGCCGTCAACGAGATGCACCACTCCGTAGTTAAGTTGTTGATCCTGCTCCTTCAAATTAGGTGCCATTCCTTCTCAAACTTTGAGGTTTGCAACAGCGGCGTTGCTAGGATATTACTGGTGGGGGCACAAAGGGGCACCAGCATCTTATGGGAGGCAGCAGCTTTCAGTGGTGTGTTTGGGGGGGGGGGCAAGTTTTTATTAGCCTTGTTAAATATCCATTCCGTTTTATCCAGTGGGGGGCACCTGGGGGGGGGCACCGGGAGGGGCTAGCCACTAGTTTGCAATGAAACCCGCGCAACATCTTCTTGGTAAAAATGACCTGTTTACTGTTAAGAGCAGGCACAAGCAGAAAAACGGGAAGACGCGCAAAAGGTTGTAACTTTGGTGACATTTCCAGGAAGGCCCGAAGAAAACCAATTCCATTTTAATTATCTGGATAGTGTCATAAAAAACAGGGACGTAAATCCTTGCCGGTGGGGGGACGATGGGTGACCACTTTGCAAGGCCGTAGAAATACGCGACCTGGCCTATATATACATTTACAACATTTGTAAACATTGCATTTGCGCACTTACTTGCATTAGCTGTTAAACATGTCAAAACTGTGCATTTGAAGGTTTTGTACATAACGTTTTTAATAGTACATTATGGTGTCTGAAAGCTTCACAAAACCTGAGAAATCTGCATTTTTGTTGTCTCTCATCACCAAAAAGTAGGGGGTGATCAAAAGGAGCACACCTTGTCAAAACGTGTGGGGTATACATCAACTATCCAAGCCAAATTACGGCCACACATAGGTTCTGAACAGTGAAGAATTCTGAGAAGTCCGATTGCAATCTACATTTCGCAAGAAGTGCAAAGTAGTACGGGGAATGAATTTAGAGCAGAGCGAGAGCTCATTTTGGACATGACTTTGTGTGATGATGTGATCTGCGAAAACCTCTCACAATGTCATTTGGGTACATATAAACTTCAAATTAACATGGACACGTCACTCTTTTTTTCAGACATAGGCCTATTACATTCATGGTTCTAGGTTGTCTAGTACAACGTGAATATAGGTTGTCTGGAATCACGAATTCAAGTTTTGAAAACAGGACAGCGTCCAGATCAATTTGAAGTTGATATGCAGCAAAATGACAAAGCTCACCATGTGAAGAGTTTCTACAGATCGCATCACATATGGGCACGAAACTAAATGGTTCCACATCAACTCCTGTCCACATGGATAGTCTTTTACAATACCATGATTCCTGTAGTTACGCTTTATGAACCCTATTTGAGACGGCAAAACAGAGCTATAAAATGCATTGTCATTTCTACGTCAGCCGGTATTCCGGCGCTTCCGAAGCCACAATAATATTACAAAAAAGCCATGCCTGAGCTCATGTTGCCTTTCGTTTCAGAGCGTTATTGAGTTGTCGAACGCCATTCAAACTCCACACCCAAGAACCGAAAAGACAAAGAACAAAGTCGTCACGCGGCTTACAAAGGACGACTTTCCCCTTGAAATGCAGGGGAAACGGTTGTGGAGGGCAACACATTTAGGCTTTCCTATTTATCCCACAGCGACTTTTATGTTCCTTTTAACTGTGCCGCCGAAGCCTCACAAGCAAGGTTCGATCCATTTAACGTGTCGTTAGAGAGCGCGCACTCTGCCGCTGAGTGATCCCATCAATGCTTGATCTCCCAGAGTGTTGGACCGAAATTTGGCTGGGGAGAAATGGCGTATTCACACGTATATTCAGGCATTAAGCTCAGGAGTACGGCTCACAAACGATCCACAACAGAAACGTCAGGAGTTTCGTAAAAATTGCCAAATTCTATTTTACATTGAGTCTATAGAAAGCTTTCAAGCCTATAATAGTTTCACTATCGACGTAAGATACTCAGCCAGCATCGCAGAATAGTCAAGAGTGATAAGCAATCACTTGGGAAAGTTTTATCCCGCTTGACGCAAACACGAACGCAGACAGTCGGCAAAATTGGATTTTTGCCGACTTTCCATATACCCATCCTCTCATATTATGACTGAGAATGAAGCCCAAACTGTTCAACGAAATAACTGCCTACAAATGAAACATATTGATCTGAAGTCTCAGATTAGCTTCAAAACGAGACATAACCACATCAAAAAGCATTTCGTACGAAAAGATTTCTGCGTTTAGACGCCATGTTGTTTTCAAGTTCTATGGCGGGATGACGTCACACACCATCTCTTCTGCGATTGTCTGCGTCTTGATACCTTGAGTACATGTACTGTCGGCGATCATTACGACCATATGGAAACTAATCATATGCCCGTAGCAATTCCTTTACACATACCGAATGAACTGTGGTGTATATGGTTGGTAATGGAGAATCGTCAGTGTTCATTGTCGGTGCAAAGATTTCTGCAATACGCACTGTTCACGCCAACCAATGTTTCTCTCTGTCAGCATGGAAATTACACCGCGTCGTCACAGCTACATTGGAAAACCTACAAAGCTGCAACACGGTATGTTCCGGGTTTTTCATCTTCAGCATGCACATGTAGAAACATTTGGCGGGGCACGCGGATAATTAATTCAACTTAGATGCATTTCAATTTATCGTTGTGCTTGTAGGTCTATGCCTGTGATATGGGTGCAGACCTTTATAACTGTGGACCATCTACTGAAACACAAGGAGTAAGCAATTGAGGCCATGGTTTTAAGTTGAGGGTGAGTCTGTCAGGTTGATGATCACTTCCAACTGAAGCTGTGCCAACGCATTGATAACCGTGCATAATTTGTTTTCTCCCCAAACTCTGCTGTTGGAGCAAATTGGTTTGGAGTTTATGCGCGCCCTGGACTTAAACACTCATTCCTTTATCTCCACTTTGAGCAGAAGTACCCCTCATCGGTCGAAAAGAGCCATGTTGGTCGGGAGTGTTCATTTCGCTGGTAGCGAAGCGCTCGGAATGCGTGCATTATCGTCGTTTGTGAACCAGCGAAATGCAGTTCCGACCAAAGGAGCCGCCGTTGCTAGGTAAATTGCGCCCTCTCGTTGCTCATAGTTTGAAATTACGAATAAAACAACCTGAATCTCACTCCTAGTAAGGAGTCAAGACACAAAATACACAAAGGTATGTTAAATTCAGACTTTTAAGGCTGCAAATTTTGTGGTAGAAGAGTCTTCAGGGATGACTCGACATGCGGCTTGAGAGTTGGTGTGATCTTAGGTCCGTTGTTACTTGTAATTCTCCCCGGCCTGTGGAAACGTGGGAAACCTCGACTTTGAATTTCCTCATACGAGTTGTCAACCCTTTTTGCCTAAAAAACCTAGAATGCATCCGGTTAGCCAAAACATGAGATTCGTAACGTCAAAAGAAAAAATAACTGCAATTTACAGGAAACTAGCGTACCTGCGATGATAGCGTATCTGCATGTACACTGCATGTGCTGTGTCGAGTCCGCGGGCGCGCGAGACGAAATTCAGCACAGAGAGCCTGGGTTTCGATGCGGATATGCGCAGACAGCGCTAATGTGAAATCCCTCTATTCTCGACTTTCCCTTCACGCCAAGTTGAAGAAATAAATCCACAATGCAGTCAGTCTCAATTAAAACTCGGCCAGTCACAAACAGCCACTTAAATTTCAAAACCATGGCGCACAAAAAATTTCATGAGAAATTGTTTTCCAAGCTGTGGGTGATAAGACAAAATAAGACGGTGTATAGGCCTAGCTTTTCATTTTTTTCACTAAGTTAGCTCTTGTTGGACAATATCACAGTGAGCGGTTTTTTTTTTAAATCTGAGGAACACTTTGTAACTTCCATCTGTAACAAAGCATGCTGGATGGCCTTCCAACACACTAACTGTAACATTTCGTCAACTGCATTTCCATTTTTTCCCCGTTTCCGCGTTTTTCTCATCTGGAAAGGATTAACCCAAGCTGACGGGTGGTGTAACTTTGTGGTGATACAGTTACAAAACTAGACTCCCTGCGTTCACCAGACCGCAGCAGACTTCGGCACGGGTAAAACACTACGTTGGTCCCGGCGGGAGACGCTGTACACGGGTGTGTTGTGTCGGTGCTCACTCGCAGTTGTAAAGAGCGGCGGATTTCAACAAAAGCAGATCCCACGGGTTTGATGGCGGATGTCACCCCATTACCAAGAGAACCAATTGCTTGCTGAAGGACTGAAACTTTACTTTGCAAAAATCACGCAAGAATGCGTCCAAATGGTGTTTGGTACCAAAAGCATCAATACAAAACGGCGTCGATTGTAAATCCCCAGATCGACCTATCCAGATCGACCGAACATTTTACGGTCCAGCTGTACTGATTGAGATCTTTGAAGCGTTGCAAGTAGGCCGTGACAGACAAAACGCACAATTGAGAAGAACGTTGCGAAGCTCCTTGCGAGGTCAACACAAGGAAAGTGAGTGACCGCTGGGTTGCAGACAAAACAGTGGAAGTCCCCGAATAAAAATGGCACTACGCAATAAAGGGTTCCTTATCTTTACAGAATATAAGCCAAGTTACGCATTAGCACGACCTCTATAACTAGTTCACAAAACAGAGAAGTGAACTGAATTTCGCGTCATCCATCTCACACGAAGCTACAAAGATTCATTTGGGAGGACTCCGTGGTGTAATTAAAACAAAAAAGGAGGCTTGCATTAAACAGGAGATGCCTTCTCGAGTTACGACAAATTACTTCCGACCATGTTAAAAGAATAAATTAATTTCACAAGAGGATTTCAAGAAGAGGTATAATATGGAGATGATTTGTGGCGGTCACTTGGCTCCAATGCCGGCTTCTACACTGACGTTCGATGCTGGTGTGCTCAGCACAGAGCCCCCCCCCCCCAAAAAAAAGTAGGTGTAAGTTTAACAACCTCGGCATCTTTATATGGACATCGCAGTGTCCAGTTCAGCACCACTACGTTTTTTATTTTCGTTTTGTTGTTGTTGTTTACAGTCAACAATGCCAAAAGCATAACCGACGGATCTTGACAAATGTGCCCATGTGCTGGGTTTCCACATCCAAATCTACATACGGCCAAGAGAAAACGGGATTAAGTTCACCCCAGTTTTGAAGATGCTGGTATCAATTTAGGATTGAATAAAAAAAGCAGTGCGAGTTCGCAAACTTTTAGCACAAGACCATGCTTTACGCTTGCCATTTTAAATGCATTGGCCATTTCGTGCCAATTCGAAACTTGGAAAATAGTATTGTATATTGTATTACACAGTACTGTATTGAATAGAGTTATACTGAGTTTTTCGTCAGGCCGTTGGCACACATTTTCGAATCCAAACTTGTGAAATTCAGATTTGCTTGATTCTCGTGTCAATTTTTTCAATCCGATTAGCGCGATTATTTCAAGGACAACATAGTTTTTACTGAACAATTGATCAGCACATTGCTAAACGTCGCATTGCTCTACTCAACAACAGCTAGTACCATGTCTATACACGCATGTCAAATTTCAAGAAGTCTGCTAGGCAATAAGAGGTGGCTAAAGGTTCAGTGAAGCGGGTAAACGGAGTGGTCCTTCTGCCAGACTGCCAAAACACAGCTCCCTTTTTTATCCAACAGATTGAAGTATCTCACGTTTGCCAAACAAACTGACAAATGTGAACAACAAAAGAGAACCAAAAACAAACACATGCAACTTTTTTATACCAGGCAAGATATGGGACGGAGGGGTACTCCCCCTTACCTGTCTAGCCCCTATAAACACTCTAGACTATTGTTACCTAACACATCCCCCCTAGAAGTCTGTGAAGAATTCCTTAGATTCCGATCAAACAATGACCAACACAAAGGTGGGGGGGTTCTAGCTCTCCGTCCCATATCTTGCTTCAAATGACTTTTTTACACGAAAGTACCGGCACATGTTGCGCAGGCCGGGCGAATGCTGCTTGGTGCAGTCTTAAGATCTTATACCCCTCGGTGCGTGAGAAGTGTGTGGTTTGGAACAGCACGCAATCTGGAATCAAACGACCACAAATGACTCGGCCATTTCAAACAAAGCTTGATTTATCTTTATTTACGCGGCAATATTTCCGATCCTTAAGCGGGTGGCGGGCGGACAAAGGGGAGAAAAATTAAGTGGCCGGCGGGTCAAACACGGGCAAAATCGCACGGCACAGAAAAAAAGTGTAGAGGATTTTTTTCTTTTAATACGGTGGGGTTTTTCGTTTCTCCCGAAGAGCTCGCGGAGTTTATTTGGAGGAGGGGACCCCAAGGCGACCCCGGTGGGTGACGGCACCCTTGTCTGTTGCCTGGCGCGATCAGTCTATCGCACACCGATGATCGGGACCACAGATGTTTCAGCACCAGCTCCAGTCAGGACTGCTTGCATTTTCGACTGCCGAAGGATGTGCTCCTTTAAAGGGCCATCGTCATGCAATAAGGTGACAGCTTATTCTGTCAACCTTTCCATTTCTATTAAATCCATAAAACAAATGTAATTTTAGCATCCCTTTTAAGTTACTCCTGCTAAAAAGTGCAGTTTTAAGCAAGTAAACTTTTCAATGTTTCCATGAAAAATGAGCGCGCTGTTGTCATTGAAAGAAGTTCTCTATACAAAGGATTCTGTTCGAATTGTGATTTTTGCTCAACGGAAACAACGATGAATCGCCAAAGAAAAGTCAAAAAGCCTTTGTGAGTGACCTTTGAATAAAATCTGGTACTCAGAGTTCTTCAAATTCACAGAAACATAACAATTTGAATTCTCCATACTAAAAACACCCTTGCTATACCTCGTGATTCGGGGCAAGCTTTTCCTTAGTTACATAAGTGAGACGTCTTGCAATAATATACTATTCTAAATGGAAAATAAGGGCACAAAGGAACCGGTCCATTCCAGAGATGCTGGTGGCTATGCAAAAGCTTGCCCCGAATCACGAGGTATAGCAACAGCGTCTTCAGTCTGGGGAATTAAAATTGTCACGTTTGTGTGCAATCAAATAACTCAGTGTACCAGATTTTATTCAAGTTTAACTCGCAAATGGCTTATTCAAGACAGTTATATACATGTACATGTTAAAAAAAAACTGTTGGCAACTGATGCTACGATTAAAACAACACTAACGGTTTCTTCCTGGGACAACGTAACACCTTCCACACCTTTCCAAATAAACATTAAAACGTGACATAGAATATAAAAAAATGACGTTAAATGGAACAAACAGTGGCACTTAGGCCCACGACGCCACTCCCTTAATTTAAATATACACTTGCACAGCCCTTTAAGATCTCTTATTACAGCAGGTATACTTGTAAGAGAATATGGTTGATATTGGCAAATACTCGTGCAAGAACATGCGCACTAAATCAAATCCACCTATTTGCAATTGTCCGTCACTGGTCAATTGATCTGCAATGTAGTGATTTCGGTTATTATTCCAGCAATATTAATTATGAAATACACACCCCAACTGAGAGATAGGAAGAACATTCAATCAGTAACACTACTCTTGCCCACGATATGACGCTCTCAAAGCAAAGTCTGTTCAATTTTCGCCGAAAACATTGGTTATGAGCAGTCACTTCGGCCACAGTTTACGAGGCGAGTCTCTTGCGGGGAACATCTGTGTTGTTTTTTGTGAACATATGTGGTCAACCGGTAGTATTTTTTATGCTTGAGCCGAAGCCCAAGGGTTATGTCCGATACTATGCGGTGGAAATTAGGTGTGAACAGAATAAGAACACAACTTGCACTGGGTGACATTCCAAACTAACAAGGTGAGGTCGGGCAGAACGACGCACCTTCTTCCTAGAACAGGAATGAATCTGTGGTTCATTTTGGAAGTGTCCAAATTTGTGAGAGGATTTCCTACTCAAGTTCTAAGACACTTTGGACTTTGTTTGGTATCTTTCAATATATTCCATCCCTCAAACAACCTGGAGAGCATCTTACTACCAGCCTTCTGAAGGGTTGTCATAAGAGAGATGTCACGGACGCAGACAGAAATGACAAACGCGCAGAAACCACGGCAAATTGTCTGGCGAGCTCGGCCTCGCATGCATGCGTATCGATGCGTGCACACGCCAACGCTGTGAATGCACACACATCACTGATCTCCACCATGAATCACACGTGGACTCTTGTGGCTCTCGCATCACAAGCCGTATCCCACTTTTTTTTTTGCCTCGGAATTAAGATTACACGCAGGAGTCTTGTAAATTTGGCATTTTTCGTCCTTGTGCGAACAAATCAAATGCATTAATTTAATTCTTACAGTCTACATTGACAAGCTGACGTGATAAACAAAACTGCCCGTAGGTTTTGGAGCCTGACGGTTATTCAAGCAGCTCAACAAGTCGGTTTTGTAGCACCAGCGCATTTTGTCCGGTAACGGAGTTTACGAATCTGATTTCGTTTTAATTGACCAGTTGCTATAAGGTACTCAACTGAACTTCATTTTTACCCAGTTCAGTTGAAGGCGTGTAACCCAAACAAATTTATTTTCCACATGTTGTAAGCGTATATACCAGCTCTATAATTATTTGTGTGGCCGTATGTTTGTTAAACTCCCATATCTTCCGGCGCCCCGCATGCAACATGTCCACAGGTCAACGCACGTGTCTTACGACCCGTGTATCTGCGAAACAGCTCCTAAATCGGGAAACCTGATGACGGAATACACATTGCTCATTGATATGAATGTATTTTTTTCCTTGGGCTGGCTGCTGTTAGGCACATTTCGGGGTGGCATTCGAGAAGTAAAAATAGAATTGTAGTTCGTGTTTTCCAAGTACGGCGTGCGTGCAGCTGTATATGAGCCGCCGTGATGACTGTGGTGTGTATGTGCGGCGTGGTGTTTTGACAGTCGTAACGAGCTGTGTGATTGATGGGTGCTTACGGCACGTTTGACGGTCCCAGACGGGCTATTTTCCAAGCCGCACATTTTACACAACGGAAAAAGTTGCCAAGAACGCTCAGGTGTGTAGTTTCACACTGTAGTTGAGATTGCATTGTAAAATCGTGCGCGCTGATTAATGTGAATGTTCATATTTGTACACACGACGTGGGAGGAACAATGTTCGTACACATCCCATTTAGGCACCAGACTGCCGGTAGTAACTCAA